>CAKAOI010046888.1:0-48688 GCA_916701655.1 Sebastiscus albofasciatus
TAATAGATGTGAAAGTGAGATTTTTAGGGGAGAAGCGGATACGGGGAAAGAAAATCATTTCTTTGTTATGGATGGGTGTTAACCAGTTACCCTGCAGAACTGAAGCCCATTTATGGGGAGATAATAGATAATGATCAGTTCAAAATTACTGTTAAGGGAATACTGCTGTGGTAAATCATCTTTAGTTAAACTATGCATGGCTAATGAACATCCCAAATTACATCAGCCACCCTTGGAATTAGCACACACCCATCCTCAAACTTTTGCTGTTAAAAACTTCCACTGAGGCTAGTGCAATAAAGCAATACAGAAATATTAAAAGAAATAAAGCAAAAACAGCACAGCGGTTTTCTCCACTGATCCCCAAAGCAACACCTTGGGATGTGGAGCCGAGATTGCCTATGCATGCTAAAACGTGAACGGATTCCACAAAAGTGAAATATTGTTCTGAGGGTCAAAGAAATAATGGAGCCCTTATCGCACAATTATTCCCCTATTCCCTGCTATTCAGGAAGAGTAATGGGAGAGCCAATGTCAGTTTGCTGGGGGGGAATCACAACCCCCCGACATCTGGGAAGAGACATTTATCAGCCAGACGACTTCTAGCACTCCCGTATATTGCATGAAAAATCTCTTCAGTAGCTGCCAGTCTCGTCTTTGCCTCTCACTCCACTCTCTTTACAGGGGCACTTTTTTATTATTCCCTACAAGGCACGACACCCTTCTATAAGCACGTTTTTCCATATTAGATGCCAATTTGTTAGCAAGGGATAAATGAATCATATCACAAACATTTCTTCCAAAATGTTTTTGAGTTGGCAAACCTGAACACCGTCCACGACAGCATTTAGCACTCTGCTACTGGGCGTGTCGGCATGGGAAACATACGTTCACATTACCAAAGCAATTGTGAACTAAAAACAAAAATCTTGTACTCTCTCTCTAGGTTACATGGTAGAGAGGAGGTCGTGTTGCTCAGGCTCCATTTGTTTGGCGATGTCTGAAAGCTGCTTGACATCCTCCTGGATCCATCTCCTCATATTATGTTCACATTACAGGTATCAATTTTTTTTCATATGGCTTGTCTATGTTGTAGGGGGTGTAAGAAAATATCAATACGCATGCGTATCGCAATTCTATGTTGTGTGATACTGTATAGATTCTCCAAAACGCTGTATCGATTTTTAAATAACCTCGACCTGCTGTCAGGCCCGGCCACTCTTTGATCTTTCGGAGGTTGTAGCGGGCTCAGTTTTAAAGCTAGAGTGAAGTTACATCATATGAAATTAAAAAAAACCTGAGGAATCCATTGGTACCAACCGTGTTATACTAGCTTGTCGAGAAAGAGGCTAATAACGCTCCAAAGTTACCCTAAATTTTAGTGAGGAAAAACTGGCTTGGCCATTTTCAAAGGGGTCCCTTGACCTTTGACCTCAATATATGTGAATGAAAATGGGTTCTGTGGGTACCCACGAGTCTCCCCTTTAAAGACATACACACTTTATGATAATCACATGCAGTTTTGGACAAAAACCATACAGTTTTTGCATGCAGCATTAATGTGTTGTTTTTGCCTATTCTAAAATGGTGTATTTCTGGTGCGTTCTTCATACTAAGATTTTTGTAAAAATAAATCTTTGAAACAAAAAGTATATCAATATATTGAATCGTTACCTCTGTATCATGATACATATAATATCGCCAGATTCTTGCCAATACACAGCCCTATTATGTTGCATTTTCATTATGTTGTAACTCTGTACACACAACATCTATTGCACATCTGTCAGTCCTGGAAGAAGGATCCCTCCTCTGTTGTTCTTCCTGAGGTTTCTTCTAATTTTTCCCCTTGTTAAAAGTGTTTTTTGGGGGGGAGTTTTTCCTCATCCTATGAGAGGGTTGTACTGTAAAGGACATTGGGTGTCGTACCCTGTACGGATTGTAAAACCCCCTGAGGCGAATTTGTGATTTTGAAAGTGGGTTATACAAATACAATTGACTTTACTTAGATTATGCTAAAAATGGATGGGGACACAAAACCCGATCCAGTGAGGCGTGCTGCCAGGCCGTTCCACTTGGCACTGGAAAACATGCGTCATCCGAGCACACCCAACTTCAACTCCAAATGTTACAGTTGTGTTGGGCCTTGTAACAACATACCAGGACAACTCATAAATATATACTTATATAGGCCGCCTAACATATCCATTTTTTTATGGTTCCTCGTTTCCGTCACAAGCCAAATTGTTATAATCATCTGCAAACAGGAAACCCTGTGTGTATTTGTCTGTGTGATGTTGCCACATGGACATGGTGAATGTCCTATTGGATTTAGGAGGCATTCCTTGGCCCTGGGGTATAGAAACAGACTGAAATAAATCTGCAAAGCCAAATGAGTTGACGACACAGAGCAGCACTGCAGCGGGGACAAGTTTTTCATTACGTTATAAAAGTTCTATGTATTCCCGCGAAGCTCAATAAAGCAGCTTGGGGCCTAATTTCACATTGATTCATTCATGTGAAAGGAACACTCTATCCGACATAAGCTCGTCCCATGACTTCAAGGAGAACTTTACACTAAAACAGAATTTACATTGTGCTAGTTATAATCTTAAATTATAATCAAGAAATATAGCCAACTGTGTCCCATAAACTGCCTTTGAACCTCACGACCTGAATATGTGATCTCTGATGACACATTTTGAGTTTGATTCATTGACAGTTAACATTAACACCATGGGCTGGGCTCAGAGAATACTTTTTATCCAAATGACTATTACTGGTATTCAGAGCTCACAGCTGTAAATGAGTAAATGTCCCCCTATCCCAGTAAAATCTGTCACTATATACTAGTTGATTTCTTAACCCTCTCTGGAGGAGCTGTAAGATATGTCTCCACATGACAACATCACTGTAGTTTGTTCATCTTAGAGAGACTGGGATCGAGAGGCTTAGAGAGACGGATCAGGGAGGCACAAAACATGAGGAAATTGGAGTTTTGCAGATGTATTACGCAAACATTAAATCATACAAATTCATCATAAAGATCACCTGAGAAGCCTACAGTACTTGCATGCGTCATGTCAAAACAATTCAGCAGCTAACAACAAACGCGTATTCAATCCTGGGATTGTTTCTCTATTTTAAGATTTGTCCAAGAACCAGCAGATTACACACCAATTGTGAATGTTCTGAACCCAGTGACACAGAAAACGGTTACTTAATGTGCAAAAAAAAAAAATCAACTAATTACGTCATAAAACTGGAAACACCAAGAAATACTCACAAAGAACATCTATAAATACAGAGTCATCTGTCTGTATAAACACAAGCAGCAGTGTTTCCCAAACGATATTTCTGTGGATCCACAGGCTAATGATAGTAGATATCATCTTGTCTTTTCCTGACTTTAAAGGCTGCGTTACAGTAAAGTGATGTCATTTTCTGAATGTGTCTAGCTACTCTATTATTTGCCTTTACCCACTTAGTCATTATAGCCACATTACTGATGATTATTTATCAAAAATCTTATTGTGAAAATATTTTGTAAAAACACAAATGGTCAACCCGACAATATCGATATCGAGGTATTTAGTCAAAAATATTGTGATTTCCGATCACATCACCCAGCCCTAGTTGACAACTATAGAATTCTGGTCTTGATTAAATCTAACAAACAAATTTCTTTTCAGCTGGAGGTCCCTGAAGCGAAATTTTATCAAATGGGGGTCTGTGACATAATGTGTGTCAATTCAGGGGTCCTTGACACGTTAAAGGTTGAGAACCACTGCCTTAGAGGACACAATGACTGCCTTAGCCAAGCAGTCACCCACATGCCATGCTGCAGCACGACCAGCTATAACAGTCAAACCAGTTTTGGGCGAGCAGCCAAAATTAAAATTACATTGCTTAATTGGAGCTGGGGGTACAACTCTCAGCCTGGAGAGCCAATAGGCCTTATGTTGACAGAGTAAGCTAGGCGTGAACTTTATGAACCCCTGGATCAGCATAAGCTGCTCTAAAACTTGCTTAATGATAATGAAGCCAGCGCGCACTACACCCCTGTCTAACTGCAGGGAGTATATCATATGCAAATGCCATGCAAATGGACACAGTTATGTGAACCGGTACAATCTAATCGAGAGCTCACTCGGAGTTCAAACATGCAGTGGCCCGGTGAAGACTTCACCTTTGTTTGATGAAGGATAATGCCTCAAACAGAGAAACAATAAAGCTGCCTCCACACTGATGCCAGGATAGCCGCCAATATGGGAGTCACTAGAGGAAAAGCATGACTCACCTGTTTGCCTCATCACCTCTGCCTTTTGAGCATCAGCAAATGTCCCAAACATCTACGTCTAGCAGTACCGAGCAACTTGTTCAAGCATCATCTCTTCCCGTGCTACTGACACGAGTGGTCACTCACTGTAATCCCACTGCAACCATTAGATTGCACCTGGTCTCTCCACATTAAAGATGGATGAGGAAGGGCATTAATAAGTCATGTACAACAACCAACACCAGGGACATTACAGACATATAATGACTCCTCCGGGGCCCACATACAGTGTGAATTGAGTGTTTGTCTAACACTACCCACAGGCTGCTTCTGGCATACAATTGATGGCATAGACTAGGTATTGAAAAGCTGGACAAGAAAAAAGTAAAAGTGTTTACCAGCGTCTGAGTTCAAGGCTCTGTCCTTGTCTGTCTCCTCTCTTCCACGAAAGCAATGAGAGCATGGAAAAGAAGAAAGAGAGAGTGAGAGAAAGAGAGAGAGGGAGGGATGGCAGAGAGGAAGGAGATAGGGTTTTCCGATTGGTTTTCTTCTCCCTCTCACCGTCTGTCACTCCCTCATCTTTACGATTAGATGTGGCTCTTCTCCTTTCAGCCTCTGTATGTCAAGACTGTCATAACCAATTCTACTCAGAGGCTATGTGTTGTCCTTTTCCTTCCTCTCCGCTCGTCACTCCCATGCCGCTTTTAAAACAAGGTCGGGAAGCTACAGACAACTCCGTCCCAGTTAACTTTCTCCTTGTGACAGAGGGCTACTTTGCTATTGGCTGTTCAGCTTGCAACTCCCGGTGACCTTCAACCTAATTGGCAGATCTCATACAAAAGAGACATTGGCAGAGACACAACCATGAGATTATGAGATAACAATTTTTCAGATGTGGATTTCTCCATTTATTGCATCATGACCGTTTCATTCCATCTTTAAAAAGGTCACAAATCAAATACAAACACACAGCAGTAAAATCAATAATTATCAATTAATCTATTCATTAAACAGTTGATAAAATTATCATTAAAAATAATGAGTGCACTTATCAGAGCAAACAATGTCTTAAAAATGTCCTTTTTTGGCCTGACAGTCATCTTAAAATGTGTCCAATGACAATGACAAAAAGGTAGAATGGCCTCACATTAGACAATAGGGATGGAACGGTTCAGGTAAAAAATCTGAACAATTCGGCTCGCTAGTCGCGGTTTGGGACCAGAAATCAAGGCCTATGGAAGGAGGCTGGGACACGGGTGGACATGGGTTTTGGTAAGGGGTTTAACACATGCGCAGTGTAACTGAAGCTGCGGTCGTGCGTTTCTATTGGCTCAATTTCGGCAAGTGCAGACCAGATTTTACTGTGCATGCGTTGTAACCCAAAGATATGACATGTTTATGAAGCGTGACCAAGCCCCTTCACAGATGAAGTGCAGATTGCAGCTGTCAGTCAGTTTAGGAAATGGCGAGTAGACACGATAAAGTACAGGATCCGTCAGCATCGTTTCGCTCTGCTGTAAGGGAGCATTACGGATTTAGTGTTACCTATGAAAATGACGGAAAAAAGCGGTGGATAAAAACAGCGACTGTATAAGCACTGTGCAACACGTGTGGTTTACGTTCTCCCCGCAGCATTTTAACAGGCTCTACATGCAGATTCGGACAGGGCAAAAAACATAACTACAGCATTGGAGAGTTTTATAGCGAAAGATATGCAGCCTTATGCAGTCGTGGAGGACGCTGGATTTCAGCATATGATTAACGTAACGTTACTTGAGCCACGCTATACACGTATAAGCAACACAGTAATTCCAACAGCACAATCCCTGTAATGTGTTTTATATTTATTAATTATTTTTAAATAACACAGTGGCACAGAAATCCAACCGTATCCCTTTCCAAATACTGCACTTTGAGTGGAAAAAATAATCTTGTGATTAAGAGCTGATAATTGAGACATATGTTAAACTGTTCTTTTTTTTTTTATAGTTTTGGTTGAGCTTATGCTTCAATTAATGTTGATGGCCTTAGTCTATAATTACATCATATTTATATGAAAATAACAAAGCTGCATTTTTTGATTGCACTGATTACTGTAGAAGACCTATTCTTTCAATTAAGATTTGACAATGAAGAAGTGTTTATGTTCCTTATGTGAGCCACACTTTTGTTAAGGCAAACATTGTTAACTTATTTTTGCTAAATAAATGAAAAGCATGTTGAAATCAGAAGATGACCTCCTCGCTGTTCCATAAATGAACCGAACCGAAAACTGTGACCCCAAAACCGTGATGTGAACAGAACCGTGAATTTTGTGAACCGTTCCACCCTTATTAGACAATCATCAGAAAAATTGTGACTATCGCCTATTTGATCAATCAACTAATAATTTCCTCGCTTATCACAGTTTACATTAGAAAACATTAAACCCACTTAGGTACAAGTCCTGCACCCGCAACTGACAATAATATTGAAGTGCTATCTTTTGGTAACACAGGTTTTAGACTTTTGTGTTTAACAATGTTCATGTCGGAACATGTATTTGTTGGTTGTGTACGCAGCAGAAATGTGCTGTGTGTGCCAAGTGTTAAGAAATACTAACGATAGGGAATGAATGCAGAACATGGACAAAGCGTGCTGTGCACACCCAAAGTAAAGGGACAAAATGTAATTCAGAGAATTGAATGCAGGGGAAAATATGACCTTAGTTTAGACATCTTGGGGGATGACAGTCCCACAACTCAAGGAACTGAGACATGACCCCTCACACACTCAGAAATACAGAGAGAAACACACCCAGGAACACTGAGACACAGACACCAAAGTCCCACCTGTTGCTCTTATTGATTGTTTAACTATACACATGTAAATAATAAACTGAATTCCTTCAGTTTCAGGGTCCTGGTATCGTGCATGCCGACTCACTGTCATGACTTACTGGGACACTTTACAGAACAGGACCATCATTACTGTTATCAGTTACACGTGTACTTTCCCTACTATGATACTATGATGAGGTCATGTGTAACAGTGAATTGGGCTCCATTTTCAACTTGTACAATGAAAAATGTAAGAAGACGGAAAATGTTGATTGATGAGGTGAAAAAAATCAGTCTTTATAGGTCTCCATTATTTTAAACCCAGCTGACCAGGTTGGTTATGGTGCTCTACTGTCTTCCACTGGTAATAAATGGACTTTTTCACAGAACCAAAGTAGTGTGAATTGAATTTACTTAACTACACTGTGTGGAAATTGTTGATATAATCTGGTTTAGTAAGTCCACAAAATTACTACCATTATAACAATGAAAACCAGTTACGTAAAATAAAATGGCATTGGTTGCCATTGATTTAAATCAGTAAAATGGGACTACAAAGTATAGTTTAGTTGGTTGTACTAAATACAGTTGAGTATTGGAGGTCCAACTGTTCAGTTATATTAACATAAATGAGTTAAGATGTATTGAAATACGTTTATGTTGGCATTAATTAATACAGTTAAGTAAGGTAAAAGAAACTGAATTTTGTTGAATGTATGTTGGTCAGTTTAGTTAGCTGGACACTGACTTATTAATTAAATCCAAGTTGACCAGATAATGTTTGAATTGCCTTATACAGTCATGTTGGTTCCACATAAATCAGTTATTGACATCTTCACAAGAATAATAAATTATATCTAATCCAACTCAGTTTGGTGAAAATTGTTGACATTACTGGAATAAGTAAATCCAATAAATTCGTTTTTTTGAGTTTGTATAATTTGATGCAGATCTGGACCCAATCTTACCTGTTGTAACCTCAAGTCAGATGGAGTAGATTCAGAGCATATATATCTTTCTGTAGTTCCACTCCCTTCCTGCACTGCATAGTTTAGGATACATACAAAAGGCAAAGTGTAGGCTAACTTCTGTACAAAGACAAACAAACAACCAGTTGTTCTTGTTTGGAAAAAACCTGCTTGTTACATTTATGGTCCCTTCCATATAGAAAACTTTGAGCTGCTCTATACTGGTGTAGTTTAATATTGAGCTACTTCTTAATGTCAGTATGATTAACTGTGCTGATCTTGTCTAGGCTGTTTCCAACTCGTGGCTCTCTTGTGTTTCTCTTTATCAAGCCTAAACAGACACATTCAAGATGTGAAAAATGTGAAGTCTGGGCAAATGTTAGTCCAAGGATATGAAAACACAGGGGCTGTTCTTTGAAGTGGGACTCACTGTCAAAGCACAAAGTCCACATCTATTTTTTACAAGTAGAAAGTCTCAATATGAGTCATACGTTGAGACAGACAGTGTTAAAGGTAAAATTCCACTGTGTTTTGTTTATCTACAAGATATGGTATCTGCTGGCCAGTCTTTTTGAACTTGGCCAGATACCTGATACTCTACAAAATGTCGTGTCTATAGGAAGCAGGCTATAAAAAGAGCAAACTTTGAGCAGTCCACAGGCGAGAGGAAGTGCCAACAGCGGGGGCTCTGTTTAGGAGGCGTTTGACCCTTCTCCTAGACAGAGCACCTTCAAACACACAAGGCCAAACTGAACAACAGGAAACTAGCAACAATGAGCCTCCACACCTCCTCCAAATGGGACACACAGGGATTCCCTTCAGTTTTATAATGCAATGCCATTAATGAAAAAGAAAATTATGAATCTGATCTTCAGGTAGAGTATGTTTGTGTGGGACAATGTGGGACATGTTGCCCTCTGGTTGAAAACTAGTTTTGCAAGAACTCTTTGTGAGTCACCTCCCACTGGCTTCACCTAGTTATAAGTAGTTTAACAATCTTTGTCGTAGCTGCATTTCCTTTTTCTTTGCGGCAGTTTCCATCATGTTCTGTCTGATTCTGCATAGCTTGTGACATTTTCCTGTTGGCCGTAGTGTAGCAAAGACAGATTAACCTACACTTGAATCACGTGATGACAGCCTTTCTCTGCTTTCTTTACAGCTATTGGATGAAAGCCATATTTTAGAAAAGCGTCTGTACTGCAGTGGTTTGACTTTTGAAAACTAGAGCCGATCAAAATGTGGGACATCATCTCAATATGTGGGAAAAGGGGATAAAAATAATGTGCAGTCCCTCATAAAGTGGGACACCTGGTCACCTTATCTTCAGGTCTGATCAAAACTGAGCGTAGCACAACAAGTATGGCATGGCATGGAGCTCGACTCTCTGGTGACGGTGGCAGAGGAAAGAACACTCAACAGACTGCTGGCCATAATGGACAACGCCAGCCATCCTCTGCACGCCGTCATCACCAAACAGAGGAGCTCGTTTAGCGGCAGGCTGCCGCTCCCCAAGTCCTCCACAGACAGATTCATTTAACAGTCTCTTCTGCACTATATTCCCTTTATTAATAGCCGTGTATCACAGCTGTTACCCTGCACTATATTCAGTTTTAACAGTCTTCTTCATCTCCTTGTATTTTTATGTCTGGTATATTTTTTGTACTTTGTACTTTGCACTACTAACTTTTTTACTGCCTTTTTACTAACAAGTTTTGCACTATGGAACTGTGGTGCTGGAAACATGAATTTCCCTCGGGATCAATAAAGTTACTAACTATCTATCTATCCATCTATCTATCTATCCATCCATCCATCTATAAGACTAAGTAAAAACTCTTCTAATCCCATTATACTGGCCTAAGTCTATTATATACACACCATTCATAAATAGGCAGGGACATTTTTTTTTATTTCTAAGGCAAAGACACAGACATTGTATGTCAATATTGTTAGGCTACGGACAAGGAAGCCTTATGAAAGTGGTGGTGGTTTGGGAAATGGTTGGATTGTTCCAGTTACGGCCTAGTTTACAGGATAATAGGGCAACAGAGGGAGTTTGTTTAGTTATAACAGCAGCAGATCCACAGTGCCTGCAGAGGCTGGCAGCATCCTGTTAAATCTGCTACCTTCTTTCACAATCGGCCCATTCGTCACCATGTGTTTCCCTGCTCTTATGTCACCCAGGCAGTGATGACGACTTCAGCAGTGACCCTAACAATTTGCATAATGGATTTAAGCACAGCACTTCCGTATACCACAGTCAGAAGGTTTATGTAGTTACACTCTATATACACCCTCCCCTCTTATTTATGTTTTTGAGTACCTGTTCAGGTGGGTCCTGTCAGTGTCAGCAGCTGAAACTAAGGGGCACAGAACGTGAAAAGGTGAATATAAATACAGCATGGAGCCATATATACGTAATTAAATGTTACTTCTACAACAATGACGTTACTTCAACCGTTACAACTAACGGTTACGCTACACCTAACATTTACTGTAGCTATGACAGCAGGATGCTAGTAACTATGGCAGGAGGATACTAGTAACAATGGCAGGAGGATGCTAGTAACTATGGCAGGAGGATACTAGTAACTATGACAGCAGGATACTAGTAACTATGATACTTGAATTTCCCTCGGGATCAATAAAGTTACTATCTATCTATCTATCTATCTATCTATCTATTAGTAACTATGGCAGGAGGATACTAGTAACAATGGCAGGAGGATGCTAGTAACTATGGCAGGAGGATACTAGTAACTATGACAGCAGGATACTAGTAACTATGATACTTGAATTTCCCTCGGGATCAATAAAGTTACTATCTATCTATCTATATATCTATCTATCTATCTATACTATCTATCTAGTTATACTGGTAACTATGACAGCAGGATACTAGTAAATATGAAAGCAGGATGCTAGTAACTATGACAGCAGGATACTAGTAACTATGATACTTGAATTTCCCTGGGGAATAAAGTTACTATCTATCTATATATCTATCTATCTACTCAGTAACTATGGCAGGAGGATACTAGTAACTATGACTTGAGGATACTAGTTACTATGACAGCAGGATGCTAGTAACTATGATACTTGAATTTCCCTGGGGGATCAATAAAGTTACTATCTATCTATCTATCTATCTATCTATCTACTAGTAACTATGGCAGGAGGATACTAGTAACTATGACAGGAGGATACTAGTTACTATGACAGCAGGATGCTAGTAACTATGACAGCAGGATGCTGGTAACTATGGCAGCGAAGGAGAGCAACTCCATCCAATAACGCCTTTAAACAGTCTAGCTTTCATCCTCGTTTTGATGTCGTACAACAGTCACAGGACCTAAGCAGCTGATAGACCCAGAGGCTTAAATCCTAGTGGTTCATGTCGGCTGAATGCTAACGCAGAGCTAGCAGGAGATGACTCCCTCAGTAGGGCTAAAAAGGGGAAGTTAATAACGTGGAAAAGCTGAGACGAAGCAGGCACAAACACAGACAACAACTCACCCACTGGAGCCTCTTTGTGTTTGGACGAGCGTCTTCCATTTACACCTTTCTCCAGCCTGCTACTCCCACCACCACCACCACTCTTCTTGCTCGACGCCATCTTCGCCCCCTCTGTTGACGCACCGCCTCTCCCATCTCTCATACATATACCTGCGTGAGAGCAGCGAGGCCCCGCCCACTACAGACACGGCAGCCAATGAATGATGAGCGCCGCGGTCCAGTAGCCAATCAGAACGCTCAAAAATCTGGAAGTATCCGCTCCCTTTACTTGAACTGTCCAACATGGCAAAGTAGAAGTGAGTCCATTCAGAACAAGATTAGAGGAGCTTTATGAGTGTAAAACTATATAGTTTTTCCTTTTGAGAATCTGCATGTTTTCCTCTCCTTGTAAAACTATATAAACAATGTAAATCTGGGATAGTTTATATATTATATTATATTATCATTCTATGATATATGAGTTATTAGAGGAGAAGTGAGAAAGGGGTAGGGAAATATAATAATAATAATATTTCTCTTGTTTTGAGGACGGTCTGCAGGACAGATAATATTGTATATTGAGGATGGTCTGCAGGACAGATAATATTGTATATTGAGGACGGTCTGCAGGACAGATAAGAAAAATGGATACACAACGTATATATGTATATATTGTTTATTGAAAACTGCAGGACCGGCTCCAACTCTGAGTTCTTTTAAATCAAAGCTTTGCTGCTGCCTTTTATTAAACCAGATAATGATCTTATACTGCACTATAACGTGTACTCTTGTGTGTTATATTCTATTTTAGCTTCTATCCTAGCTTTTATTTTTAGCTTGTTTTTATTGTCTAATATTTAATGTTTTTATAACTGTTTTAATTATGTCTGAATGTTCTTTTGCACTTTGAATTGCCCTGTTGCTGAAATGTGCTATACAAATAAAGCTGCCATGCCTTGCCTTGAGGACAGTCTGCAGGACAGACAACAATGTACACAGTGCATTTTCATAGACGAAGCTACTGGAGTTACCCTGCACTATACTCATTTTTAACAGTCTCTTCTGCGCTATATTCACTTTTTCAATAGTCCTGTATCACAGCTGTTACCCTGCACTTTATTCAGTTTTAACAGTTTTTCTTCATCTCCTTGTATTTTTATATCTGGTATATTTTTTATACTTTGTATTTTGCACTACTAACTTTTTTTTACTGCCTTTTTACTAACAGATTTTGCACTATGGAACTGTGATGCTGGAAACTTGAATTTCCCTCGGGATCAATAAAGTTACTATTTATCTATCTATCTATGTATATATTGTATATATTGAAAACTGCAGGACCGCTTCAACTCTGAGTTCTTTTAAATCAAAGCTTAAAACTCCAGTAGCCAATCAGGACACTCAAAAAAATCTATAAGTGTTCACCCCCCTTTGCTTAAACTGTACAACATGGCAAAGTTAAAGTGAGTCCATTCAGAACAAATTAGAGGAGCTTTATGGGTGTAAAACTGTATAGACAATGGAAATCTGAGATAGTTTATACTTTATATTATATTATCATTCTATGATATATGAGTTATTAGAGGAGAAGTGAGGAAGGGGTAGGGAAATATAAGTTTAACTTCTACCTACTCCTTTTCGGACACTATTACTCTTGTTTTGTTTGTTATTATTTTGTATCTGTTTTTATTTATTTTTATGTTCGAAATAAAGTCTTTCATTCATTCATTCATTCATTCATTCATGTATATATGTATATATTGTATATTGAAAACTGCAGGACCAACTCCAACTCTGAGTTCTTTTAAATCAAAGCTTAAAACTTTCCTGTTTGCTGCTGCCTTTTATTAAACCAGATAATGATCTTATACTGCACTAGAGCTTTTACTCTTGTGTGTTATATTCTATTTTAGCTTCTATCCTAGCGTTTATTTTTAGCTTGTTTTTATTTTCTAATCTTTAATGTTTCTATAACTGTTTTAATTATGACTGAATGTTTTTTTGCACTTTGTCCCAATGTTCTTGAATGTTTGTGTAAAGCACTTTGAATTGCCCTGTTGCTGAAATGTGCTATACAAATAAAACTGCCTTGCCTTGCCTTGAGGACAGTCTGCAGGACAGATAACAATGTACACAGTGCACTTCCATAGACTAAGCTACTGGAGTTACCCTGCACTATACTCATTTTTAACAGTCTCTTCTGCACTATATTCACTTTTTTAATAGTTCTGTATCACAGCTGTTACCCTACACTATACTCATTTTTAACAGTTTTTCTTCATCTCCTTGTATTTTTATATCTGGTATATTTTTTTGTACTACTAACTTTTTTTACTGCCTTTTTACTAACATGTTTTGCATTATGGAACTGTGATGCTGGAAACTTGAATTTCCCTCGGGATCAATAAAGTTTCTATCTATCTATCTATCTATCTATCTATCTATCTATCTATCTATAGAATAATTTATAGGACTTTTTTTCACAACTTTATTCTTTGAGCACTCACAGAAATGGCAGAAAGCAAATCCATCGTCACACATCATAAAGTCATTCAGTAAGATGCAAGATATTCATTATAGGCTATAGATTTTTTTTTTAATGAACAGAAGCTGAAAGCTGATAAACTGATAACAAAATAGTCTCACCACTCACTCAGAAGCTATTATGGAGCTTTTGATCACAATCATTACATTTACACTTAAAGCTGCAGAGGGACGAACTGGAGAAAATGTAAAATTAAAAAAGTTATTTTTTATAAAACGCTCACTATATCCTGACAGTATAGTGCATGAGACAGGTAGTCTGAAAAATCATGTGCCTCCGGTGTCCTCCGGTGCTCCTAATGGCATCTTTAAGATTTCACAGACCGCAGTAAAACAACCAATCAGAGCCAAGCTGGAGTCTGTCATCTCTGAGCAGCTGTCAATCACTCACAAACTTCGATCAAACGGTCAAATTAGGCAGCGCTGATCAAATATGAATCAATTTTTGGTTACTGTAATGCCTATTTCTCACATCAAATGTTTTCAGAAACATCTTGTAGTGTACTGTTTCGCTGTAAAATTAGAAAGTTTGTAACCTGGCAGCCATATTGAGATAAATTGAGGAAATACAAAGCACCACCCACCAGCCGGAGCAAACTTCCTCATTTTACAGCTAAACAGTACACTACAAGATGTTTCTGAAAACATTTGAGGCGAGAAACAGGCATTACAGTGACAGTGATTCATATTTGATCAACACCCTACTTTGACAGCTGCCTCCGGTGCATGAACAGCCAATAGGAACGCTCTCTCTCTCTGAAATGACCTGTGATTGGCCAAAGTCTCCCGTCATGAGCTATATTTTTTTAAAGCCTGAAAACAGAGCCATGAGGAGGTGCAGAAGTCTAGTTTTCTCTCAGAGCATTTGAATTACAATATGCTGAAAGGTTATTATGGATTTTTTGCCCAATGATGCCAAAAATATTCTGCCTAGTGCTGCTTTAAGTGTTTAAATGCCTATAATGTGTACAAGATACAGCTGAATGTATAAAGAGGTATCTTCAAAATGATCTTGAACTTCTGACCTCAATATTTCTATAATCCTGGGTACGGCTCTGACAGAGTGGACCCTGTGGTGAGACTGTTTTGTCAACTGCTGTTTCCAAGGTCAAAAATCAATGTTCAATCTAAGATTAAACAAGCTGATTAAACTAAGCGTTATCAGATTGTAACTGCAGGCTATGTACAAAAACTCCAAATTCCAATGTGTGTGGTACAGAATGAAAATGATATTCAGAGATCACACAGTTAAACTTCAAGCCCTCAAAATAGAATCAACACTCTCTCTTTCTCTGCATTTCCCCTTTCCCTTAGGGTTTCTCCAGCTGGATCTGCTCCTCTTCCTCCTTAAGGTTGCCCACATCCTGGTAGGGGCCATGAGCCTGGGAGCGTTCGATCTGATCATATGTGGACCAACAATCGTCCACATTTAGCCCCTGGAGTGTTGGAGAAAAGGGAGATGTAAATCAAATAAAGTCAATGAAACATATTCATGTTAAACCGATTAGTACAAGATAACATGTTCATTCATGCCTTTGTTCCTGCTTCCAGTAATGTGACTTCTCACATGCATGCCATGACACATGAGTTTGACTCAGAGAGGAGCTGACTCATTTACCTGATAAATGTTCTCCTCTTCCTTCTTCGCTTTCTTCTTCTCCAGGGCTTGTAGTCTCTGTGACTGTGAGGGGGGAAACAGAGGTTGGTAAAGCTGTGAAATGGTGGAGGAAAGGCAAGAAACACTATGAAAAGATATCCATTTGAGAAACGTATAGCTATATGTGGTAGGAACAGTCCAAGTAGGGTTGTGTTACAGATTGCAATCATTTCTGGTGTGTTGTAATGGTAATACTATTATTGAGACATTTTGGAAATGAACCATTGCTGAAACATCAATGCTAAGAGTCAGGGGTAGTTAACAGATCAGTGTATTTAATGTACAGTCAGTCATAATAAAGTGGCCTCCTGACCTTGAAGAGAAGGGCGCCAGAAGGCACAAGAACACACAGGAGCAGTATGATTCCTTCAGCTGTCAGGATCTTGTTTTTGGTGCTTTCGCTGAGGTTTATTGTCTTCTTCATCGGCTCTAGGCATACAGACAGGGCTCAGGTGAAACAAACTAAACAAGTGCTCACATGTTTTTGTAGCAAGGGAGAGTGGAGAATTGAAAAATGATGGAGTCCGGAGTCTTTTTAATACAGTAGAAGTGTACTATTTAGTATAAAGAATAGTCTAATATATACAATAAATGAATAAACAACTGTTTTGTTAAAGGTCCCATATTGTAAAAAGTGAAATTTTCATGTCTTTTTTATACTAAAGCAGGTTTTAGCGCCCAATAAATACTGTGAAAGTATCGAAACACTCAATCCGTGGAGAAATACACAGCCTGTATTCAGAAACTGTGCCTTTGAAACAAGCTGTCAGGACTTCTGTAACTTTGTGATGTAACAACTGCACAATATTTAAGACCATGCACTACGTACATACCCAATATGTGTACTATTGTTCAACATACTTTTGTGAATAAACAGTAGTATGTATCTTTTCGGATGCACTAACCAGTAATTTATGTAATCACATACTGTAATATTTCACCGGAAATAGTATGCAATTCGCGTACTATTGGTTTCATACTAAGGTTTCGGACATACTAAAATGTCTCCCATACTGTCTTAGCGTACTAAATTAAACCAAAATTTCGGACGCAATCAGAGTGTTTCAGACCGAGGGTCAATACAGGCATATTCAGGCAGACAGTATAAGAAAATAATGGATTTTTTGAACATTACAGCATGTAAACATGCTCTAGTAGAAACACAAAATGCAAGTATGAACCTGAAAGTGAGTATGATATGAGACCTTAAAGTAAGAGTTCTCGTAAACTAATGTGCAACACCCCCAGAGGAACTGTGGTTGTTTCACGTTTCCACATCTGCCATCTGAGATTATGATGCAAAATAGCCTTTCATTGTGACAAATGCCTCTCCACATTAGCGTGACTGCAACTTGATCTATTCTTGGTGCTATTTAAAGTAAATGACCGGGCAGCAGACTGTAATGAGAGCATCCAGAAGATGTGGAGATTAACCAAGCTGCGATATGCATGGATGCTGCCACTCACACAGCTCTCGGATAGACTAACGTTAACAGGATTTATGGCTTATGAGGTGTTAGCGGTGCTTAGAGCTCACTTGACTCCATCTCACTCCATCATGAACACTCACTGAAGACTTGCAGGTAGGTGCCATGTGAGTAGAGGTAGACATCACTGCCGTTCAGCAAACACCGGTACAGCCCGGAGTCGTTCAGCTGGACCGGCTCGATGGTTAGGGTGCCACAAAATCCGTTGCTGCCTTTTACTATAGCCACAGGGTTCGAATGCTTCACAACACTTACATCACGTCTGGTTTTGTTGCCAGCTTGTTTGACCCAAGTGAATTTCACTGATCTCTCCTTGGTGTTGTAGCAGCACTCCAGCACAGCTGTTTGGAAGACATGCACCCTCATAAAGGGGATGTCTGGCTCTAAAATCACCTCATTCTGAGCAATACCCACTGTGGAGGAAACGGCAATTATATTACATTGTTTTGTGCATTTATTATATATTTGTTATTATTTGCTTAGTTTGATTTTAACGCAACATTTGTCAAATTATTAAACGGTCTTATTGATAACATTTTTATGTAGATGAATATTTTCTAAAAAATAATACATCTACAGAGCCTTTAAAAAAGTGCCAAATAAAAATGTGTCTTTTCCTGAAAAAAATTATTATGATTGTGAATTAATCATGATAAAAATGTTGTCAGCTCCAAAATGTTTGTTTATATTTGTGGAAGACATCTGACATTTGGTTCCCACAAGGCTTGTGAGCCAATAGTATAACGACATTGGTATCACGTGGTATCTCTGGGTGATCAGTTAGTGTGGAAAAAAACAGATAAATAGCGTTTGATGGTAAGTGTCTGGCAACGACTTGTTGTGAAGTAAATGAAATGGAAAGCAGGAGGGAGGATGCGACATGTAGTGGCTGAATGTTATCAATAGCACCTTTATAATTATGATTGCATATATCAAAATGCATAACCTGTATTTTTAATGGGCATATGATGTGGAGTAACAAAAATGAATAAAATGAGCTGTTAATGTAGAGCATAATTAACCAAAACTAACAGAGCAACATGAGAGCAAGCCATCTGCTTTAACAGGAGACGTGGTTCACTGAAGCAGAACTCACAAGAGCTAAATGTGAAAAAAAAGTTATACAGAGTACATACATATACAAGCTTTAATATACAGACATGTCTATTTTCCACAAAAACAGAAGATAATTGCATCTACACAGATACATACTGTTGTTTATATACTTTATAAAGAGTATTTTAATTAATATTCTATCTTTAAAATAAATTGATGTGACTCACCGACAAAGCTGCAGAGGAGGAAGTTTGTAACTGTCCCCATTGTTGTTACAAATGTTTGATCCAGAGATTAAAAAAAAAACGTACTAAAATACTGCAGAGAAAATTCTTAATACAACATTGATCCTCGTCTTCGCTGCTATATGATACGAACGCGCTGGTGTCTTGTTTTTCTCAGTCAGGATGTATGCTTGAATGAATTTGGACTGTCCCACCTTTGCATAAAAGTTATATCTGTATGCATTTAGAAAATAGCTTATATGTTAATTTCTATGAAAATATGAATACTATGAAAGCAGAGCCAACATTTTTTACCTTTTATATACATACTGTATATTTTAAAAGAAACATCCAGATACAGGTTTATGAAATCAACATATAGGACCCTAGTACAATCCCCTCAGTGTTTATAAAGAGTCAAACCAAACTAACCTTGAACCCTAAACCATTAGCTCACAATTTATTCTAACATATTTGGTTTGTTACTATATAAAATGACAAAACAGGAATTTATTTCCCCAATTTATTTAAAAAATGAAGAATTAAAAAACAAAACGTACCACAATTTTCCTTAAGTATACATCATTAAAGAGCCTCTTACACGATAAAAAAAAAAAAAAAATCAAAACCCAAATACACATTATAGTTCTTGCATATTCATTGTTTATAGATAGACATGATGGCAGATGCCTGTATGACAAGGAGCAGTGTCTTTTCTATACAGGGCACTGGCTGGCTGAGTTGGCAGAGGGCTATTGCTGTAATGGAGGTGGACACAAAAACAGAATCCTGGGATGATCTCTCAATTAGTCAATTTGTCATCGTCTCTCACTCTCAGAGGTCAATTTCACAGTCCTCCATGAAAGACGTGATTGTGTTTGCAGACTTAAGAGCCCTTTATGAAGAAAACAACTTGATCGTCAGACAAGGCACCGCTCTATAAATACATTTTCTATACATCTAGGTATTTGTATATAGAATGCACGAGGAAAAGCATTTAAAGGAGAGAGAGCGAGAAGTGCCTGTAGCAGTCGTTCAGCCACTTAAGTAAGCTGGTGTTTAACTGGGTTTCACCTGCTGACCACTGCAGCTTGGCAGTTAAAAATCCCCGGTCGAGATGATCTGTTTAAACGTATCCCATCGGTAAGCTGGATAGCCACAGTAGGCAACAGAGCGGGTTTGCACTTTAACGTGCACACCAAAAAACATATGTCGTGGTTACAATATTTGCATAATTGTTAAATTCATTCATGCATAGACAAGTTACAGACAAGTCCTGTCTCTCTCACCATTATGGCCAAAATGCATAGTACATAATTACAAAAGCTTGTTTGAAAAACAACAAAAAAAACAGTAACAAAACCTCCCCGACCCGTTTAAGTAAATCAAATGAAATACACAACATATGGTGAAACTGTGCGGTAGGAAAAAGGTGATCATGCTATCACAAGTGAGGGTATTATCAAGAGGTGTGTGTAGCTAATAAGCTTAATAAACAAAAAAGAAGGGGGCTAATTTATGCTTTCTCTGCATTTTTTTCATCTATGTACATTTTACAAGAGGAAGAAAACTTAGAATTTAGCATCTTGTGACACTCGAGTGACTAACGGTACAGACAAGTTCACACTGAGTTTCAGTGGGGTCAAAGGGGCGTTTGTTGTTATGGCAACGGCGAGAATGCATAATAAGGAAATGATCATGATCACAGTGCTGCTGGTAAGAGCGACCTTGGACCGAGACGGCAGTTTTCCTTTCTCCAAACCGTCAACCTTTCCTTTGTATCCTCATCTGGCTTCACTTTTGTCTTGTTGCCTTGTCCTTTTTTTTTTTCTCTGCTGCTGGAACAGGTCCCATGCTCATGTTTAATAACTGTCCTCTATATAGGTCAGATCAGTACAGTCACACCGGCTTTTATGCACACTCGCTGTCCCAAACAGACAACCTTTTCATTAATTTCCTTTTGCTGATGAAAGTCACTGAAGTGTATGCAAGAAATCACAGATCTTCAGATTAAGTTTGGGTGTGTTCATATTATAACATTCTTCATCTCCGTATCTACATCTATTAGAGAATCAAAAACCGGGTATTTTTTTATTGACAACCAATGCTTCATTCGCCCATGTGCTTTCGAAATCCCTTCACTTAAGTTGCCACATGTTGGGAGTTTGGGGAGAGGAAACTGCGCTACTGAGCGATCGCTCCTGCATTAAGTGACTGCACAGATGAAGCATTAAGAGAATTACAGCTGGTATGTGAGGATCTAACGGTGCTTTGTTACGTCTTTGGTCCTGTGTGCACGGCCACAGTTGCGTCACTACTCGGAAATTATATCATCATAATTACAATCAACTGCTGAATGAAATAAAAGACAGTTTGGATACAAATATTGCTACCAGGGAAGAATAGAATCTTTTGCTAATAACGTGAATCTAACGTCATATAATACAATTTATAACCCCGTCTGGAGTCTGTGTTTTGGATCAGGAGCTGTGAATCTGGGGAAAGGTGACGCTGGCATTAAACAACCTTCTGTGGCACCGGGCTCTCAGTAGGTGTGTGTGTGTGTCTACATTTTTCAGTACAGTGAGCTCAAATCCTAATCTCCTGTTTTCTACACATCCTCTCGTGACCGTCTGGTTCAAGCCGGCTTCAAAATAAAACCACCTCTAAACTCACTCCTCCATCCCTACATCTCTCTTGTTCACTACCTTGATCTTCGTTACACATTCCAGTTTTGCCTTCTTATGTTTTTCTCTTTTCTCTAACACACCTTTTTTTTTGTTTTTAGCCCAGTGCTGTAACACTTTCACTCAGGTGAGGCATCTCACTGACCCGACAGAACTCAGAGGAATAAATAAGAGCGGTAAATACAAACAAGTCTCCATTATTAACAGCATGATTACCTATAGTGCCACTATTTATAAATGTTTCTATGTGACCTAATGACAGTAAGAACCCTCCAAACAAGCACATTCTTAATTAAAAACTTTGTAACACACATACACACACTTTCTTGCATGCAATATTTTCAATAATGAGGACTGCCTACCTGAAGCCCAACCGTTCAAAAGCTGTACTGAATAGAGAGTAAATAAATTTCGCAAAAACAGTGTGGATTCAACTTAGTTTGATCAGAAAAAAAAAGTGCATCTCTGTGATACTTTGGCATAGACTAGAAATAACACTATATATCAGCAGTAGTAATTCAATACATCTTCAAACGCTACATTGGCCCCTGAAGGCTTCCACCTTTCTCCGTTACTGCACATGTGCTATAATGTAAATTATTTTCTCGCGTGCATGTCTCTGGTGTGCGTATGTGTGTTACAGCAGATCGCAGTCACTATGTTTTGTTAGGCAGCATCTCTCTCACAGCAAAAATATTGCTTCGTTTTCTTTTTTTTTTTTTGGCACCTCTCCACAAAAACAATGTCCCACTCAAAAGTAGGATATCCCGTCTATTTTTTTTTCTTTCTTTGTATACCTCTCTACCAAGCATGCACGCAAACGGACACACATACACATGCACACGCCCTCCCATGCTCTCCATCACTGAACCGCTGCACTGTGCATAAAGCCCACTAATGCAGCAGAGGGTCCGGGCATGACTTATGAGGGTTTAAGGAATTTCCAGGGAAGCCTCTGAAAGTCACTCTTGCACTCCAAACCAGCACCAGTAAAAATCTAAACAGAAGAAAGACGAAAGGGGAGGTTTGAATGTGAGATAACAGCATGTAAAGTTAATGAGCTTGATGATGAACAAGAGCATAATTTCCTCCGTGGATGGGAAAGGCACTTTTACAGTTTCAGTTTGATTTAGTCACTTAAATATCTCTAAACAGTGTCCTCTGACTTTACAGCTGCAAAAATAAGCAGATGAAACTAGAACAATGTTGATTTGCTCTTCAGTCGCCTTCAGTTGTTAAGAGAGCTGCCGCGAGTGATTTTCAGACCTTTTTTCTCTGAGCTTCGCCTCTCGGGCTACACACGAGCTGCCCTATCTTATTTATGGAGGTTGTTTGGGTTGGAAGCAGCCCGATAGGAAGGCTGCAGACATTTCACAGGACTAAGAAAAGTCCTCATGTTTTATTTTGGGTAGAACAATCATTTGAAAACAATCTAATCAATATTTGTATTTACAGATGACCATCAAGCCTCTATCAAGTAAACTAAACAGGATTTTATTTATGTTTAGCACATTAATAATCCAGAAATGAACAGAAATGTGTTGGTTTTGTTCTGGAGACCACTTTTTTTTTCTCAATCTCGTCTCGGGATGGACCACATTTTTACTCGGCCTCGTCTCGGTCTCAGACAAAGACTCAGGATTTTATTTCAAGACTGCAGGGATATCATTAAACTGCTTGTTTATTGTCTGATTTATTTGTTAACATTATTACTGTGATTGCTCATATAAAAAAAGGGACATTCCCTCATATAAAATTCACCTCTGCAATGCCTTTTGATTATTTTTTCAAGACATTTCTCATGGTACACTGATACATACACACATATACAGTATACTGAATACTGTATGGCAATAAAAGAGGTGAATTAAGAGGAATCTTCATTTGTTTTTATGGGAATGTGGATCTTTCAGATCATTTGGAGAAGAACATATGGTTTGTATTTTCCACATTTTATCGTAAGTGTGTCATGCAGTGTGGGACTCCCACTGGTCTGGTCTTGGTCTTGACTTGGCCTCTCCCTGCCTTGGTCTCAACCCCTCAAAGTCTTGGTCTTGTCTCGACCCCGCTACACTCTGGTGTTGGTCATGACTTGGGGTCTTGACTACAACACTTGTACATGGCATTGCAATTATTATTACATTCTTGTTCTTTCTTGTTCATTCATGTTTTACATTTTAGTTATAATACATTTTATCTCCATTATATCTTATTTTATTGTTGGGGATTTTATATCATTCTTCGAGGTTTGATTTTTATCTCTTTTATAGTGCTGAATCGTTTTGATTTTCCCATGTAAAGCACTTTGTAACTCTGATTTGAAAATTGCTTTAGAAATAAAATGCATTATTCTCATATCATAATCATTATTATGGAAAGCCTGATAACCATTTTTTTTGCTGGATTGAAGCAGGAAATTGCACACAATCACATTTTTTTGTTGAGAAAGTAGGGCTGTCCTCACCCAAAGAAATTCTTAGCGGACTAACACTCATATGATTTTGTTGACTCATTGATTAGTTGATTTAATGGACAAACCTGTAAAACTGAGTTCCTTCACAAAGAATCATATAAAAGCATGACTTTAATTCTCGTGTATACCAGAGATGTGCTCATAGGTTTCTTGGAAATAAGTCATTAAGCATGAAAGCATACAAAACAACTTATCGGATAGCTAAAACAACCGATTAGTCAACTAATCGACTAAGAGGGGGCAGCCGTATGAGAACAATCTGGTGTCTCTCCACTTCTGAAACTAAACCTATGCCCCTGATGATGAATGAATTATGATACTTAATCAGATACTTTTACTTAAATTATACTTGAGCACTTTAAATATAATAATAATACGTTAAATAGTTCAGTGATCTCACCTAGTGGCCAGCAGGTGGCGTGATGGTGTCTCACTGGAAGTTCCCCCCCTCCAGTGAGAACTTGGAGAGGGCCTCCTGCAGCCTGTGGTGCTCCTCTTCTACAGTCTGCAACACGCAAAATCAATATCACCTTAGGAACTGAGGACAGACACTCGCATCCCCACCCCCTCACACACACACACACACACACACACACACACACACACACACACACACACACAAAGGAGAGGGAGAGAACATTAAAAAAACACTGTATGATTAAATGACCCATGATAATAGGGATCAGCTCAGAGAGGCTTAGCGAGAGGCTCTGAGAAAAAGAGATTTGGGAACTCTTATAAAAAAAAAAAAAAGGACAGGGCACAATTAAAGAGGCTTGATGATCAGTGGAGGACAGAGACAGAGAGCGAGAGGACGGACGCGTACCAGGGGCTGTCCCGGGGTCGGAGGCTTATCTGCATCGCTGTCTGAAGAGATGTCGTCAGCCTCTCCAAACAGGTCGTCTGCTGCCGTCTTCTTTACTGTGTGTAAGAAGAGCATGGAAGAGTGACTCATTTAAACTACATAAAAGCAATAAAAATGGTATCTTCAGCTGCAACTAATAGAATTAAAGCTCAGATTTGAATTGTAGATGCCACTGTGAAACCAGCGAGGTTAGGTGTGCAGTAACAATAGTTTTTGCTCAAATGGCATCTTACCTTTCTTTGTTCCGACATCGCTGTCTGAATCTGAATCAGAGGCGGCTTTTGCTTTGGATTTCACTCTGAGGAAATCATCTTCACTATCACTGCCCTTCGCAGACTCTGAAAAATATAAATCACAGCAGGCGTTTAGGCAGTATAATTTCCACATGACAGTGTGGTATAAACTGAAGGTGCAGTATACAAGAACACATCTTAGAGTAAATAAAAAAATGATCATTACCACATACAAAAAGTCTAAGATAAAATGTGTATCTCCTATTAACCTCATGGTTCAGGATATTTTTCGCACTTTTGGCCATAATCCTCTTCCGCAAAATCTAATGTGTCAAGATTATCACAAACGTCTGGTTCATGATCCAGTTCATGTACGATATTTCCTCCACATGTAACACGACGAGACTCGGTCAGTACCTGGCTTCCTGTTCGTCGGCCCCTCGTCATCGGAGTTCTCTCTTTCTTCATCAGAGTAAGGACGTTTCTCCTCCTCATCCTCCGACTGGTCACTCTTAACACCTCCTACCCACTTCTCATCGTCTGACTGGTTCTCCCTGCCAGAAGCTTCTGCATCAGAGTGAGGGGTGCCCGGTCCAGACTGTGGAGTCCCAGGTTCACTGTGCACGCTGGTTTAAAACAAACACATCGGAAGAAATATATCAAGAAATGGAAATGTGGCCCTCTGACAACAAAGGAACGTTTCTTATATCTAATAACATTACATGTTGGGTTGTTACTTTGTTTTCTGTCTTCTAAGATTAAGAAACAAGTACATGTTGTGATAAAGTCTACATTCACATTACAGGGCTTAATGCTGAACTCCGATTTTTTGCCCAGATCCAATCTTTCTGCCTTAACTATCCACATTCATGTTTGAAGAGACCCATATTTGACATCAGTGTGAACAAATCTTTGACCTGAAACGCCTCGCAAGTAATCGATAACGTCACACACACGGGGGACTGCCGTCCAACGGCCGACTGTTCTGAAAATACACACTGGAGTTGTTGGAGTCCCAGTGTCTGCCAGACTCCTTTGACATATTGCTCAATTGAACAGATCTGGTTTCCCCGTTACACAGATGTTACTCCTAAATCATAACGTCTGACTTTGTAAGACTCCTAAAGAAAGACTCTTCATTTTGGCTAATATTTGACTTTAACAGCTCTTCTGTGAACTAACTATTAAATAAACTAAAGTACGATGTGTAACATTACTGTTTGACATCCGCCAGTCAGCACGTCCATGCAATTTTTATAACGTGATTTCATTAAATCAGAGTTCTGCTTTGTGAAAAATTACAAATTTATCAGATGAACTGAGTGAATTGTGAAAAGTCTGTTTGATGAAGTTAATTTACATTTTAGACGAGTGAAAGATAGTCTTCAACTATTTCCTACTGTCGGAGGAAAACCTCCGTTGACATATTGGTAAATTTAACAGAGCCGAGCTTACCAGTAAATATCTACAGGACAGTTTATGATTTCTTAAGACTCATAAACAGACACTAGCTTATTTGGCGAACATATTTTAACATTTTTAGCTCCAAGTCAAGTGAATAAACTTGGATGTTTCCTAGATAATGCTCGTCTGCCTAAACTACGCAGTTTATACATTTTGTAACTGCTGATTTATTAAATCGGAGTTCTACTGAGTGAAACATGACGCCGAACTTGGCAGTTGAATAGAAAAAGTATTTTTTTGTCAGGTAACAAACACATTATAGGTGTCTGATTGACGCACTGTCACTGTGGAGAGAGGTTTGTCTTCTTCTGTAGTTTCAACGGACAGCTCTGACACTGTATGGTGAGTGCTCTGCACCTGCCCAGTTAAGTATAATGTGGAGAAACACACATGAATTCTGATATGATCATTCTAACAGCTGTCGCATTGCCAGTGATCGGATATATGTCGAATTTAGGACCACACATGAAAGTGGCCCAGATCTGACTGGAAAAAAAATCTGATTTCTGTGTCCACTCTACTCTGAAAAAAATTAGATCTGTGTCGCATGAGAGCAAAAAAAAAAAAAAAAAGATTTTGGTCACATTTGCTTGCTATGTGAACGTAGCCGAAGAAATCTCATAAAACAGCTGGGCACTGTGGTTTTATAAAACTGGAGTAAATAGTTTATTTGCTGGGATCCCCTCTGGCATCATCTCATGTTATGTCAGTTAAACAATAAGGAACATCCAGTGTGTGTTGGTATACCTTCTGTCTGAACGGACACTGCCCCTCTCAGAGCGAGGGCTCCCCGCTCCAGACATCCCGCTGCCAGCCGGACTGCCGGCCGGGCTGCCGACCGGGCTACCAGCTGGGCTGCCTCCATCCGACCGATGGCCAGCGTCCTCCTCGTCTTCATCTTCATCTCGATGTCCGCGCTCTGAGCCGCTGTGCTGCTCTGCGTCGGAGTGATCGTTGTCCACCTGGTCGGAGTGCATGCTGGCGTCCGACTGGTTCCCTGACCGATCGGACTGGTTGTCGCTGCCGCTGCGTTGACTGTGCTGACTGTGTTGCTCATCCTCACTGTCGTCTCCAAACAGCTCCTATTAGGTAGAAGGAAAAGTGAGGATGTTTGTAAGTGAGAGAGGCGAGGTGAACACAGTGAGCCTCATGCGAGAACCACTCTTATGAACAGATTCGTTCTTAAGTGGTTTGTACGAATGATCGGGAGAACTTGTTGCATTCACCAATTTCCTCGTATTTGGAATTTTCTCTTACGTACGATTTACGAGAGGTTCAGACCTGTCGTAGGAGACGTGCAGTATGTCTGCTGTTATCCAAACCTACGTTTTTCACTGATGGATTTTTATATTTCATTACTTTGAAGCAACTTTGAGTTTGAAAATCCTATATAAATTACACTTCACAATTATGTTGACATTATCCTGTTTGACTCTGCAATACCAATTATAATATAATTCTAAATATATTCATATAGCCTAACAGTATCATCATTAATTTAAATTGGCCGTTGATGCTATTGTATAACACTGCAAAGTCAATATGAACATCTCAAACTGCACTAATATAAATTTATGGAAGATTAATTTGTCTGTGTATATAATACTGGGAGTGTAAACAGGCAGGTCGTGGCTGACTTGCTTCTTTTGGATGCCCGTCAGGCTCTTGGAAGAGAGCGTACCTTTAGACAGCGTGCTGATATATTGGTAGAGACAGATAAATGGGGAAGGAAACGCCGCCTTATATGTATCATTGGGGCATTAATTATGCTAATATACAAATTATCATGAATGCGCACTCATTTACGCATCGGCGGCATTCATCATGTTTAACTCAGAAACACCTGTACGAGCCCACGGCCCAGAAAAAATAAAGAGAAAGTTAAAACAAGAATACAAAAATGGTCTTGCATGAGGCCCAATGTTTGTAAATGACTGTGTGTACTTGTAGCAGGTTGATGGTGGCTGACCCCTGGTGTAAAAAGGCAGGCTTAACATGCTACTGGGAAAGAAAACATTATAGCTGATACTGGCTGCAAAACATTCACAACATACACTTCAATAAGGGAAAAATCTGTCTTGAGTGCGCATGCACCGTCCATTCCAGTATACTTCTCAATCAGTCCATAGTTCTCTTCTAAGCAGATGTTTTTAAAGAAAGGACAAAAAAATTATGATGTGCACACTAAAATGTATGTTGGGCAGAATCACTGTTACTTATGTGATGATATCTCAGTGTATCTGTTGTTTCAAATTGGCCTACATATTCTTTGTTTGTATATTTCATCTAATTATTTTTGCAATATATGCCACATGTAATTAGATTTCTGAACTCACGTTTCATTGTTTACACACTTTACAGTGGGAAACCTGAGCTCTAAATTGACCTTTGTTCTTGATAACAATGACGTCTTTAATGAGAAAACGAGGATCGGAGTATGTCAGCTAATGTTTTGGCGAGACTGTTTCCTGGTTGAGTTTTCCGTTCCTCCTCTTGGTGTGTTAAAAAGCAGAGTCTAAGGTAACTGACGGTCTAATGTCACTGATGATGTTCACTCATTTCTTGTCTATACACCCCTATTGTAACACCTCTTATTGTAGGAGCGGAAGCAGCATTTGCAAGGCAACCTGACTTACACCTTAGCAACTTTGATAAAAATGACATTATCAAATTAAAAGTTTAATGAAGTGATTATTGGATAGGGGTCAGGCTCGCTGGCACAATATGTCTGATTGTTGTCTACTCTTTCACTGCAAGACCTAAATCCACACGGTTTGTGCTATGAGTTTCATCAGTCAAACACAGGCACACACCTTATTAATGCTGGGTTTTCCCGCCTCATGGCCTTCTTCATCATCATCCCGTTCCCTCTCACTGTCGCTGCCGCTGCCCGAGGCGTTGCTGGCAGATCGGGGTCTCTCCTGCTCCGAGTCTGAACCGGAGCCAGAGCCAGACTCTGAAACACAGAAAAGCAGACTGGTTTTTCTTCTGGTACGTAGAACAGTTCATCAGTTTACAGCAGGTGAATGTTGTAGTGGCTTGGTCACACATTTCTATATGCATAGCTCATTACTGTAAAGGTAGATTTCACTCCTTTCACACAGAGTGAGCCTTGGCGATCAGAGTAGGTTAGGTTGCTTTTCTAATTAATCATATTTCTTCCAGACCCATTTATTAGTATACTCTTTATGTAAATCCTCACATTCAAAATATTCCAGTCAACTGTCAAACATTTCCCTAAAATTGTATTGCAACAATAAAATATCACATACATTTCTGTGGCCATACACACAGCAGCATTTGAATGGCCAGAGAGTTCGTGGAGGAGGTTTAGATTTCATTTTACATTTCATTTGTTGTCCTTGACTACATATTAATTACCAACACCACTGCAAAGTACAACCTGAATAATAGACATATACTGTAGCTCTCTGACAGTGTCAGTCTAAAGGTTGACTTTGGAGCTGTTACCTAATAAAATGGCAAGTTAGCAACTGAGTGTATATCAATATTAAAATTTAGATATGCTGTATTGTTTTGTCCATGTCTTCCATTCCCAATGCATACTGTGAACAGGTTACATACTGGTTAGGTGCGTGTTTGTTAAGAAACTTTTGAATGCATATTTTACATCTGAAGCTGGTGTTTGCATGGCATCAGATTTGGTTGATAACTTTTACTTGGAAAATGTGACTTAATAACTGGGTTATTATTATACTGTTATGGCTCAGTGAATGTCAGTGTAATGTTACTCTCTCATACTGACAAAATGCCCTTTAGCTATTTAACGGTGCAAAAATACATTTTGTGGCACTAGTTCAGTTCAGACAACTTTATTTATCCCCAAGAGGGCAATTCATTTGTAGCATTCCCAGTCCATACATCCATACATACAATAAGAAACAATATGTAAGAACAACATATCTTAAAGTTCCTCTAAATAACAGTCATTTAAAATGGGTATGGCCTGTGTTCAGCAGCTTAACAGCAGAAGGGATAAAGGACTTGGAGTAATGATTTGTTCTCCTTAAGGACACATCCTGCCTGAAGGCATCAGAGAGAGTTCAACCCAAACAATGTGATCTGGTTGGCTGATCATTTGTTTTGCTTTCTCAGCAACCTGTTTCTCCCAAATTGTGCCCAAGTCCTTCTGCTGAACTCCAGTAATCTTGGAGCACACTTTGGCTATACTATTTAGACTCTTCTTGTCCTTCACAGACAGACCGTTAAACTATATGCACTAGTTGGTGTATAAATCACAACTTAATACAACGATGTAATCATGTTGAGCAACAACTTAGTGATGAAAGCTCAGAGTTGTGCTGCACAATAAGGTTATGCTGATGAGAACATGTGCTTGAGGAACACATAATGTTGTAGTAACTTCAGCGCAGCTAACTATGCTAGCTCATTAAAACACAGAAAGCCTGTTAACGCTAGGTAAGGTAAACATTTAGCTTAAATGAAGGATTGAACAGACTTGTATTCGTTCCTAACAAAGGTAGCTTTTATAAAACATCTAGTTAGTGCATAACTTATAATAAATATGAGTGTAACGTCCAGGTTCCTCTTCTCCCGGTCATTGTTTGGGTAAAGCTAGTTTAACTGCTTAGCATCAGGACAAACTGCACACCTTTAATAAGCTATATCACTGTAAACAACTAAGGTTTTCAGCAGCTGATCGGCATCATTACCTCGCTGGTCGTTGTCACTGTCTCCATCACTCCCGAACAACTCATCCATGTCCGCCATTTCTCACAAACTGTAGTACAATGTGACCTAACAGGAAGTGATTACCGGGCTTTGAGGAGAGGTTTTGTTTCCGGGTTCAGGCCAAGGCCTATAGAAGGAGGCTAGTTTATGCGTCATCAATGCGTCGTATCTTTGGGGGTATTGCACATGCGTAGTAAAGCCTGGCCTGCACTACGCACAGCAGCTTCAGTTATGCTGCGCATGCGTTGTACCCCACCCCAAGACCCGTGTCCTAGCCTCCTTCTATAGGCCTTGGTTCAGGCTGAGGCGGACATGTTGGGTTTTTTTTTTTTTTTTTTTAACAAATTCAAATTTACCAACATGGCTCATAGATCATTGCATTAGAGTAAAAGGACAAGGTGCATACAGAACAAGAACAGATAAAATATGTAAAATTATACATTAAAATAATAATACATTAAATTAAGGGCTATGGGGCTGTACCTGTAATTCATATTCTTCTATTATACTAAGAAGTTTCAATGCATTTTTTGTTTTTCATGACTTTAAGGGCTTTTTATGTAAGAAAGAAACTCAGAATGAAACACATTAAACCTAGGTTTCACTTTCATATACTTGGATTTGTGCAAATAAAAATTTCCAAGAATGAGAATGTTATTCACCAGAAAGTCATCTTTGTTGTTGTCCATGACAAGACCATAAACAATGTATTTTTGAGAGAAGTTTCCCAGATGAGAATTTTTTGGGAAAAGCCAGTCATGTATATCAAGCCATAAAGCTCCAGAATACATACAATGAAAAAATAAATGATCAGTAGTTTCAGTATCATCACAAAATGTTGGTGTAGTAACAGATAATGGCCACAAGAAAGCGGTACACACCACAGTAAACTCTGAGACTCTGGTTGTCTCAACAAAAATACTCCAATAAATGGAATAATATGAATAATTGTATGTTTTGCCAATAACCTGATATTTTCAGGTGGAATTTCATTTCATTCTTACTGTGCAATATCATTTTCCACTTGTGCAATTTTGTTAATAGTCTGTTTATTGTCAATACTGTATATACTGCTCCTATTTTTATACTTCCTTCTATTTAAATGGTTCATATTTTGTTACACTTTGTTTAGCTCTTTTTTACTGTGATAGCTGATGCATTTTGTTTTTTTGCACTATCCACTTTGCTGCTGTACACTGAAAATTTCCCTACTGCGGGACTAATAAAGGAATATCTTATCTTATCTTATCCTATTTTTTTTGTTTAAATATTTTCTTTTTATAACATAGTTTTTAATCATTAATTTTTTTTCCATCATATATTTTTTGTAGATCATACCTATAAACAATATATAAAAATCAGAATGTGGCAAAAAAAAGAAAAAAAGAAAAAAGACCCTTCCCTCTGGTTTGCATCACTTTCTTTCCACTTTTCTCTCATTTTCCAACTTACATAATGTATATTAAGAAAAACAGAAGGATTGTCACCAACATTTACACATGTAAAAATATAACAAAAAATCCCCCCTAAATTTTTTTTTAAAAATGACCATGTCATTTCACCCCTTACAAGGTTAAGTTATATCTTGTAAGGTATACCATTACATTATTTAATATGAAATTATATTAAAATATTTCCTTTTTATACAAAATAATTAAGCTGCCAAAAATCCACGTATGCTACTTGGTTTATGAAGATATAATAGGAGAAAAGCGAGTATTATAAAGTACATTATGAAGAAGTACGTCTTGCATCGCATGTGTGAAACAATCTGCCATATCATAGCTGGATTAAAAACCTGACTATCGATTTCATTTTATTTTATTATTTGTTATTGCAAATTTGAATGACTTTCTCTTTGCTTGTAATTAATTATGTTGGCACATGAATGATCTTTGAGTTCATCAGTAGTAGCAGTGTGATGTTAGACTATGGTTCACAGTAGGAATATTATAGCAATCTTATTGTGATGATATAGGTGATTATATAAAAAAACAACTAAATGTATGAATGGTTAACTTGTACTAATAACAGTTCCAAAAAGAATATTACATGAACATCATAGTTTTTGAGTTGACATGTATATGATATATTCTTAATTATTTCCTCTGATGAAGCCAATCCCAGCTGACTGACACAAATCTTCACCCTTGATTTGTTATGTTTCCTAGAGGCAGAAGAGGGTCAGCTAATGTGTATTGATGCATGGACATTTATCTCTGGTGTAGACAGGGTTTAAAATGACAGTAAAGAAGTCTTCCTCTCAGTACATTTCAACCCCTTTATCTGATTACTATCACTCATCTGATTTCAGCACCCACATCTCTTCCCAACATTTCTGTGTTACATGCAAGGCATCTTGTTACAGTGCACATATTGTGTGAACCGAGAGGGTACATGAAATTCTATCTCCACTATTGTGCAGCACAGTGTAGTATAAAGAAGATGAGCTCCCCTTGATCTTTACAATCAAGGGTAAGGTAAGGGGTTTAGTGTACACACTGTGTTTCGTGTGTGTATTTGTGTGAGAGTGGGAGAGTAAGACAGAAAGAGAGAGAGATTTTTGTTTCACATGTGTGTATGTAGTCTGTCTTTCCAGGGTCTCTGTGGTATTTTGTAGTCCACTGCTTGACACATCTGGAAGAAGCATGACATCTTTGATCCACAGACATTATGCCTGAAACACCTTAACTTATTACACTTAACATTTACCCAATATAACAATGTTATGTTTCTGTTATTAATTCATTCATTCTTAATAACTATAATTCTATATCTTATAAATTTGTATATCTCGTTGCAATTCTACCACTGATACATCTGTCTACTCTGTATATATGACATCTACTGTATCCCTGTTCACCCTGGAAGAGGAATCCCTGCACTGTTGCTGTTTTTTGGTTAGTTTTTCTTTTATTGGTGCAAAAAGAAAACAGCAGTGGCTTTACAAGTAGTACAACAATGGTAAGAACAGGGGAGAAATACGCAATAAAAGACTAAGAAAACAAGGTGACGCTCAGAGCTTGACATGAGACATAACAAACAAAACAAACAAAACAAAACCAACATAACAAAACCAAAAAAAGGATGAAAAAATAGTCATAATAATTCTAGTAATAACATCTTAAATAAATTAAAAATAAAACAACAACAATAATACTTAGGTGGAGATAATAAAGAAGGAATTGAAAATAAATAAATGAGTAGATAGATATTTAGAAGTGACAGCTATTCTAGTATGGAGGGACCTGGCAGGGCTTGAGAACTGTCTATTAAGGTGTGAGGTGGTGGGGGCACTGGTGTCACCGGCAGTTGCTGTTGTTGTTGTTGTTGTTGTTGTTGTTGCTGCTGCTGTTGTCTGTGTGTGTATGTGTGTGTGTGTGTGTGTGTGTGTGTGTGTGTGTGTGTGCGTGTGTGTGTGTGTGTGTGTATAGTTATTCCTTATTTAAATCTAGAGTCCAGCTTTTCCAGGGGCTTTCACCTGCTTCTTATGGTCTCCAACAGCAGACTGTAGTACATTAATAAGTTCAGTGTTTTTGTTTTTGTTGGCTATAGATTATCACAGGATTCAGGTATGGCTTTTTCTTATTTAGGGGAAATATATCAAGACTAAACTAGTGGCAGTAGATATTTAATTTTATTTAATTATATGTAATTGTATTTAGTTTAGTTTAGTTTTGTTTTATTTTATTTAGTTTAGTTTTGTTTTATTTTATTTAGTTTAGTTTAGTTTTTATTTTATTTTATTTTATTTTATTTTATTTTATTTTATTTTATTTTATGTTATGTCATGTTATGTTATGTTATTTTGTTTTATTTTATTTAATTGTATTTTATTTTATTCTATTCTATTTCATTTCATTTTATTTAATTTCTCTTCCCTATCTCTTATCTGATTGGTTCTTCCAGATAAAAGGGGCGGGATAATTCACGCCATTGGTTCCCGCACGGTAGCCTCTCTGCTGATTGGCTCAACCAGCCGTCACTCAGAGAACAGCTCTGTCTCTCCCCACAGTGCCAGTCCTTCCTGTGTTACCGCCCTTGGGCTGAGTGAGAAGAAATCAAGCAGTAGAGACATCGCATTCATTGAGAGAAGACTGGCTTTATCTGGAGCTTCCTTTAGGTTAGGTCCCAATAGACTCAGGTAAGGAAACAGACAGATCAGTATGTCAATTCGGGGTAACTTGTTGTGATTTACATGTAACTTGTATATATGTGCTGCTTTAGCTAAACGCCTAGCAACTAGAGTTGTTAGCCTGTTAGCTGCTACATGTCATCGAGTGTTACTGCATCCGACTAATGTTGCTAAGTTACCAAAGTAAAGTGTCCCATAAACCGACTGCCACGACTTTAACTATGTCTTGGGAAGTGTGGCACCTTTAGCTAGTCGGTGATAATCACTATAATCAACGTGTTTACTGTCAGCGTGATGAAACATAAACATGTCAGGAGAGAGTTAGCTAACACCGTCCAGTAGCCTGCTGTGTGTCCACAGGAGATGGAGGAAACTATCTCAGTTAGGGCAGCTTAGTCATCACCAAAAGGATCATAACGTATTTATGAATGTAATATTAGTAGTGTGATATGATATCTTATCTTATGGCAGTACTACGTATCATCTAATGACTATGGTAACTGCTGACTGTTGCTTATTGTATTAAAAATGTAGGATCAGTTTAATCTGAGCTGCCCATCCCTGTCAGCCTGACAATGCATTTTACAGACAGACAGGCAGGCATCAATACCGATATTGTTTGACTAAGACAAGAGTTTCAGTGTTTTTAAGGACTTGCTTTTTTGGTGTGACCAGTCACACTAGTGTGCAGGGTTATTGTTAAGGAAAGGCTGTGGCCTTAGCAGCAGTTCTACGTGTTTGACAGGTGGAAGGTCATTGTACATGTGTCACTGAGTCTCTAACAGTTTAATGTGAGGGTTAATGTGTGTGTGTGTGTGTGTGTGTGTGTGTGTGTTCACAAAGGTGCTGTGGTAGTTTGAGCAGCAGTGCTCAATGGTGAATTAAGGGTGTGGTCCAAGAAGTCTGCTTAGGGAAGTGTGGCCCAAAGGCATATTGACCCTCCTGAAGGTGTGCAGCAGGCAGGCAACTGAGTGGAAAGTCATAGTGACTGCTGCTGACATGGCAGTTTTTGGTGATACTGCCTTACCGTACCACCCTCTGCCTGCACTGCAGTATTGCAGATAAACAGGCTCCTCTGATAGGGATGTTGTTTAACCTGCATACCTTTCACTGGAGTGGAGAGTGAAACCTGACAGTGAGTGCCTAGTTTCACCCTCGGTGTTAATGCAGTTGCAGTCGTGAAAAGCAACTGTGCAATTCAGTATTTACAAAGTGGCAACCTTTTCTTGAGCCTGCATCATTCACACTCCAGCCCTTACAAGCCCGGGTTGAGCTGAAAAACAAGGCACACCTTGAAAGCTGTTCTCATTATATGATAATGGAGTGTGTGTCTGTAGTTTGCGGCTAAAACAGGGGAATATACAAATCATGTGTGTTTGTTTTGAGAAACACCCCACTTCCTGTCTGGCCCTTGCCAGGTCTGTGCAAGAGTTGGAGGGACTGAACGTGCATAAATGTTGGTTGTTTTCTTTTTCTGACATGTAGTTTTATTAACTGTAGAGATAACGAGGACTATTATATGGGTCTAACGGAAAAAATCTGCACCATAACTGTTTCTCTCCTGACACCTATATCGTCTTGTTTTTACTTGCTCATGCATTGCCGTCAACATACCTTAGTGACAACATGATCAGTCCCTCTGTTGCTATCTTGGTCTCCTTCCATCTGTTTTCCATATTTTTTTGACACTTCCAGGCACCTTAGGAGGCGGAAGATAAAAAGGATAAAGGAGAACGGAGTAACAACAGGGTGGAGAGACAGAAGAGTAGAGAATCAAACTGTAGTACAGTAGGTGGGAGGATGAAGTGCAGACTCTTGTCCCATGGGTAGCAGAGCTGGGTCATTCTAACTATAGTCTTTTTGTGCGTTGATGGGGTGGTGCTCTATAATAATGTAATAACCAGCCATTGCTTCCTGTTCATCTCTGAGCTGCAACTCACTATTTCTCCTGCTTCTGCCTCTGAGATCTAGAATAGGGCAGGCGACCTGGATATTGATTGCACGAGTATTTGACGGAGATAAACTTACTAGCTGCTAAAGGTTACATAATATAAGCCAGAGATATATGAGATGGCGTCTGATAGTGTATCACATAATTAATGGCCCAAATAATCTTACAGTTTGTCTGTCAGCAATACTTTTGAAAGAAGATGAAGCCTCACCATTGACCTGAAACAACATGTTCAGACATTTCAGGGAAAACATGGTTAGGCTTTGTTGGAGGTGGTGATGACAGAAGTAGAAACAGATATGTTACATTTCACTTTCCCTTTTTCTATTACTTTTACTTAGTTTCTAAAAGATTGTGGTCAGTATTATGCCCATGAAAGAAACATATTGTTATTCCTACCCACAGTGTAACTTCAATTAATATTAGGGCCGTCAAAGTTAACGTGATAATAACACACATTTGTTTTAACGCCACTAATTTCTTTTAACACATTAACGCAACTTGCAATAGCTCAGTTTTAAAGCCATAGTGAAGATACTGCCATCATATGAAACTAGAAAACCCAAGGAACCCATTGGTACCAACCATGTATGACATGGTTAGCTAGCTTGTCGTGAAGGAGGCTAAATAACACTCAAAACGTAAATATTTGAATCGATTGACAGCCCTAATTAATATGCATACAGCTTATGCGCACTCTCAAGAATAATATTGCTGTTTCTTTGGTCTTTGATTCACACATACAGTGGATGAGCTTTTAAGGCTTTGTTTAACTTTGTAAATGGGATCATCGGCTACATCTTCCGCTTAAATCACCCTGGTTTCTATCACTTGACCTTTATCACTAAACATCTAGCCTGTCAGGTGAACTTAAATCGTGCTATTTGTGGCTTTGTCCTTGTGCAGTCCCCAATAATGTGTTTATGTGCCCAACAGTAGCCTGAGTGCACGGGTCAATGTGTGGAAGAAGAGTAAGGTGAGCGTAGAGTGCAGACAGGTTTGCAGTATTATTGGCTCGGAGCCATCTGTTGTTGTCTTGAAGGATTAGCAGAGAGGAGAAGGAGAAAGGAATCAATCAGATTGGACTAATGGATCCTCTCAGCGTCTCCACTTCGGCCTGAGCCCACCCATCGCCATCATTATCCCTGTCTGCACGCTCCATTACATTTCTGTAGTACTGGACCTCGCTGTAAACAGTGGCTGTCTGTTTAAATGTGTTGAATTACATGTCAGTGAAGTGGAAAGTGTTTTGGAGAAAGTAGGAGAATATGGTAACTGCTGTTATTTTGGGCTTATCTTGTCATAAGAGCATTATGTGTGTTTGTGTGTGTGTACATGTGTGTGACCTAACGCTTATCCAAGGCTGGTGTCGCCGCTTTTTCTAGACCCTGGCCAGAAATGTCATCTCATCATTGCCTGCCGCACATTATTAGAATTAATCTGGGTAATTTAATTTTTTTACCAAAAATAGGATAAAAAAAAGTCCTAAATCAAACTTCATATGATGCGAGACCAATCTTTGGCTGGTGTGGAAGGAAATGGAAAAGAGTTAGGCCTAGATGTGAGGGCTTTTTGGCAGAATACATCAAAGTCCACATAATCACAGTAAAGCCTGATTTGATGATTTGATTAAAGTTGATTATGAGAGATGAACAAAACTGCCCTTTCCAAAAACATGCGAGCAAAGGCTCGTGATGACGTCAAACACATCCTGGCGCTGTTCCATGATCAGCACAGAAGACTGCTGTTGTGGACACCACACACAAAACCATTTTCAATCATCATTTTTAATCCGTCAGATATAATGCTCAAGTTAAAAACTTGTTTGGATGTGTGTTGGTTCTCCGGTTTAGTGTTCCTGGCTTTTAATAAATAATTATTCCATCTTTATGTAATTTTATTAAGGATTTTCTTCTGTAAGTGACAGTTTTATTTACATTATTTTACAGCCTGAGGTTTTCATTTGGGCCAGATTTTAATGTCCATTCATTAGGGGTGGGGAAAAATCAATACAGTATAATATCGCAATATTTTGCGTGGCAATATTGTATCAATACATGGACGTCAAGTATCAATCTTTTATTATATAAACCATTAACCTCTTATCAATCCGACAGACGCTATTTTGTCTTTCAGAAGTTGTAGCGGGCTTGAAGATTAAAGCTAGAGTGAAGACACTGGTATCGTATGAAACTAGAAAACCTAAGGAATTGATGCTAACATGTAATGTATAACGCTCCAAAGTTACGCTACATTTTGGCGAGGAAAAACTGGCATGGCCATTTTTAAAGGGGTTTTCAAGATATGTGAATGAAAACTCTGAGATGAACAGAGTTATTGGATAAAACAGATGTTTACAAACTGCATAATTTGCTGTTGACAAAAGGAAATAAATTGCAATATATCTTATCGCAATACTCGGCATATCGCAAATGTTTAAAATCACAATAAGATCGTATTGTGACTATAAGTATTGTAACAAAATATGATTCCCCTCCCGACCATTCATATTGTTTTACTACCTGGATTGTCTAGCAGCATTAGCTTAGCTTCACTGCAGCTTGAATGGCTGATCTCATTCCTCCCTGTTACTGTATCTGTGATAATATCCTGCAGTAGCCGTGCACCAGTCATTACTCTACTGACTCTGTTTTCCAGGATGGGATTAAACTACTGTGGAACATTAGGGTTGGATTATTATTGTAGCTCATTATATTCATACGCTTTTATTAAAGTCATCAGCGCTGACATTTGAGCCCCGCTTCGTCTACTGACTCTCAGGCTTGTAAATGTCCCTGCCATGACTCGTAATAATTTCAGACGTAAATGTGTTTAGCTGTAGTGGTTTAATGGAGGAGGCGAGGGGATGAATTAGTCCGGGACAGAGCCTGGATTGTGGAAAAGTGAACAGTACGAGAGACACAGACGGTGTCAGACTCTGAGGGAATTCCTCTGAGCTGAAGAAATCACTCAGGCAGCTCCGGGGAAATGGCACTAAAAGTTTAAAGAATCCTTCAGCTGGCTAAACCAGAGCTGGAGCACAAGGTACTTTTTTCTGCTGTTTAGAGAAGGTGCTGTATTTCACAATTGACATGAATCAGTGAGTCTGATGCGATATTCCTGCAAGTAAGAACTTGTTGTGCCTAAGTCTGTATTTACAGAAACATAAGCTTTGTCTTTCCTGAAAAGGTGTTTTTTTAACAATAGTGTCAGCAAGCCATTTGGGAAAGTACAGTCTAAGTTTAAGTGTGTATACAGTTAAAGGGAAACTACGCCCATTTTCAAAATTCATACATTTTATTCCTATGGTTTCAGACCGTCCAAAAAATACTAAAGCTGTTTAGTATTAGTAATTAGCAAACACGAACAACTCTCTCCCAAATCCAAAAACTAGAGTGCTAAAACTCGAACTTGTGATGTCATAAGCTATAAAGTCTGGAGCTGCCCCATAGACAACGAATGGGAGACTGATTTTATGGACCCACAGACTGTTTGTTTTCTTTTCTATACCCAAATGAGCTTTATTCTGTTGTGGTGTTGTCAGTTGTGAAACAGAAAATGTTCCCATATACTTAGCTCATCCCCCTGGGTACTCTGTGTCATCTATAACATCTCTCTCCATTCATTGTCTATGGAGCAGTTCCACACTTGGGAGAGAGTTGTTCATGTTTACTAATACTGGACTTTCTTAGCCCATAGGAATAACATGTATGCATTTTAAAAATGGGCATAGTTCCCCTTTAAATGTGTGCAAGTGATTGGGACTAAGACCATCTGTGGAGTCCTGCAGGGAATGTGGAAATCATGAGGTCATTTAGTGTTGGACTGTGGCGTGGGAGAGTGAAATGAAGCCTCTTCATTTTGTTTGACAGGGTACACTCTCACTCATTCACTTATCTGAGCTTTATTTAATCTTAACTGGGGTTTTGTGTTGATGTGCTTGTACATCCACGTAGAGTTTACTCAAGTGTTCCTTGCCACTGTTACAAGTTTCCTTCAGTTTTAGGCCTTTCATTTTCATATCCGGTAGAATAAGCTTCTTTTGCTTCTTCTTTTAAGTTGTCATTGTTTTTCCAAAGTAGCACAAAGTTTGGGTTCTCAAAGAGATGTCGGTGCTCCTCTTGGGAGTGGTCAGATGATTTGTCTGAGCCTGAGAAAGTTCTCTCTTTGTTCCAGCTGTGTGTATGTGTTGCATCACTGAAAGGCCTCATTATCCGACCCAGCTGTGATCCACTATTGTTTCACAGGGATGAGATAAACAATATTTAATTGAGATATATTTATATTACATTGTTTTAGTCAGGTAATATATATAATCATGCATTTTACGCCCCAGCGTCATGAATGTTTCTTTGTGTGTGTTTGTCTTCAGGTAGCCTCTCCCTGTTCTGGAGCAGTGAGACGGAGAGGGAACATTGTGGCTGTGGTCTGCTGTTCAGTGTTGCTTAGCGAGCGATAGCCGGCACCATGGCGCTGTCATTCAAGAAAGACTTGGAAAAGTACAAGGATCTGGATGAAGATGAAATCCTCAACAAACTGTCGGCGGAGGAGCTCAAACAGCTGGAGACGGCCCTCGAGGAGATGGACCCTGAGGTCAGAACGCAGTGAGGGTTGGAGGAGCTCCAGAGCTCTTTAGCGGGAGGGAGAGATTTATTGGGAAAATGGCCAATTCAAGAATAAAAGAAAAAAATACTTTAAACATTTTACGCACTCAAATATAATCTTTGCAGCCATAATTATTTCTATTTCTTCACAACTGCAATAAAAAATTACACCTAATTTACCCATAAACTTTATACAGTATATACTGCACATGGACGACGCATCTCCACTTCCTCCCACTGCATAGAAGCTGAGCCAGAGTCTGCATAGTAGTGATCGGGCGTTGGAGCCGCACTATCGAGGTCACCTGCCAAAACCAATCGCGAGCCAAGCACGGCTGCAGCTGGTCAGCGAGAGAGACTCACAGCTGTCAATCATGACGTCTCACCCCCTTTTTATAGCATCAAATAGCTAATTAAAACCAAACTTATCAGAAAAATAAAAATTTGCACAAACATCAGCGTGATAAGAACTACCTTAAATGACAGAAACTATCTTTGGGAAAAATGTATTTGACGTGTACGTTGACTTTTTAGTTTGGATCATGTCCCATCCGCTAACATGGAGGAGGCAGGATTTATGACCTATACTGCAGCCAGCCAGCAGGGGGCGATCAAGATGTTTTGGCTTCACTTTTGGGGAGCTGTCATGTCATCCATCTTTATATACAGTCTATGGTTTTACCTAGTACCAACAAGTTTATGCCTCTTGTCGGGGTTGTACTAAGTCTAGTGAATTGTAGGAAGTGGACATGGTTGAAGCAGATTAATGAAAAGGAAATCCACCAAAATATATTATTATCCCATATCATCACAGTTCAACTTCCTGTGATGCATTGAACGTCACACGTTCAAATCCAAGGGTGGATTTTTCCATTGCACTCTCCAACCACCCCTCCCAGTCCCCAGCCTCCATGGTTGGGGGAAAATCATTTAAAGGGGGAGCCTCAGCTGCAGCAGCTCCGTCAGCAGGCTGCCAAGTGTTTGTGTGTTTATTTGTGAGTAGAGCTAGAGAGAGTATAATGAAATCCCCCCAGGCGCCAGGGCGTTTTATTTAAATTCCATCTAAACTGAGTGAGATAAATCGCCCCACATGGTGAACCCACAGGAAACAGTCAGTCAGCAACACTGGGAAAATATTAATCTCATGTCATTCAATAGACAAAGTAGAATGTGGTGTGTTCACACAAGGAAGCACTGCATTTAGATTCAGTTAACGCAAGCTGGCTAGACCAGCTTCTCTAAATGTTCACACGTCCTCGTTCACCTCCTCCAAGCTTTCACTCACCTACAACAAATGGTCCACAATTAGTTGCATTTTATGGTGGGTGGAGGTGTTTTAAGCCACGGGGTTTTGGTTCACACACATCAAGTTCAACAAGTTCATAGTATGTTTATTTCCTTTTCTGAGGAACTCGTAATTCATATCCGTTTCCCATGTGACTCTCAGACTCCTACATCTGGCATTGATGCAAACTACCACACAGTCCTGAAGCGCTGTATCTGACAGAAGTTTTGAGACAGTTACACAGTTATGAAAAATGCTGTCTGCTTAAATACATTTGATGCTGTTATACTGATGTCATAGTACATGTACCTTCACAGAGTTACTGACATCACAATCTGACAACACAATTTTAGCATTTAGCCCTTACCCTTTTTGAAGTCTTCATCAGTTGACAGGTTTAATGTGTCTCCTTGTCTCCTCTCCTCAGAATGCTCTTCTGCCAGCGGGCTTACGTCAGAAGGACCAGACGACCAAGGCAGAAACAGGATCATTCAACAGGGACAGCCTTCTGAAATATCTGGAGAAGGAAGCCATGGAGCACAAGGACAGAGAGGATGTAGTGCCCTTCACTGGGGAGAAAAAAGGTGTGTGTTACAGTCTACAGAGAGTGATTCCAACAGGAATATTTACTCTTTTAAAAACCTTCTCGTGACTGAAAATCAAAACAGAGAAAGTTAGGATAACAGTACTTGGTTGACGGATTACTAGGGCTGTCAAATTTAACACGATAATAACGTGTTAACGCAAATGTACGCTAAATTTTGGTGAGGAAAAACTGGCATGGCTATTTTCAAAGGGGACCCTTGACCTCTGACCTCAAGAAATGTGAATTAAAATGGGTTCTGTGGGTACCCACGAGTCTCCCCTTTACAGACATGCCCACTTTATGATAATCACACGCAGTTTGGGGCAAGTCATAGTCAAGTCAGCACACTGACACACTGACAGCTGTTGTTGCCTGTTGGGCTGCAGTTTGCCATGTTATGATTTGAGCATATTTTTGTTAACAAGCATTTCTGATTCTTACAAACAGTCCCTTTAAAGGTACATTTTGAACAGATAAAAAAATTGATTAATTTGCGATTAATTCCGATTAACTATGGACAATCATGTGATTAATCGCGATTAACTATCTTAATCGATTAACAGCCCTACTTTCAACTTTTAGAAAAACTACTGAAGTCAAGTGTTGTCATTGAAATGATGACAACGAAACAAATTCCAGTGGGGATGTTGTACGGTGTTATATAGTGTACCCGCTCTCATTAAGAACATCATTAGCGTGGTGCTATCACATGTTAGTAATGTGTTTCTCAGGGGATGAAGAACCGATGTGTGTTTGTGTCTGTATCAGCAGAGTACAGACACATGGCAGTAATTACTGTTCTGCTGTCTTAGGCAGGTATTATTAATGCATGTCTGCTCTTATGCAACATACAGCAGTGTGGGGGAGGTGTGTTTGTACCAGGGGAGAGGTAGGGAGTGTCAAAGGAGGAGTGCAAGGTTAGGATTAGATGTCTTTCATCCATCTGTTTTTTGATGTTGGTTCAGTTCAGCTAGAGATTAGTAAAACTTGACACAATGTGCTCAGTCAGGACGCAGGCTCAGACTGAGGTTTATCCTCTCACAAAACTATGCAAATCTGAGCCTGAAGACTTATTTGAATGGGAGTGATTTCTCAAGTTGATGTGTTTTTCTTTGCTCATCGATTGAAATGGTAATGAACCAATATGTTGGGGGCCCATTGGTTAAAGATGCGTACTGTGAGTCCAGCTGTGGAATAGGGGAGTAAATCACAAGTTTCATCACGATGCGATGGTATATTGATTCTTTGCACGATACGATATGTTCTGATATCACAAAGTCTGCCACGATACGATTTCAATTTGATTCGATTCAGGGGCTTGCGATGAATATGAGACAATATCATATTTCATATATATATATATATATTTAACACTCGGTTACATTTATATCAACTCAAAAAAGCAATTAAAATATGATTTGACCGTTTTATTACTGGGCTCTTCCAGACATTTAAATAAAAAACAATCTATTATTTTCAATAAGAAGAATAAATCTAAAGTGGGAATAAAGGTGCATCTTAGTGATGATGATATGTATTGATATATTGATACAGATCGATGTATCGTTACACCCCTACCGTGGAACGTTGTCTCATGTCCGTAACTATGCAATAAAGTCTTAATGCCATAAAAACAATCTTTTCTATTATAGTAGTTGAATGTGGTTGTACTCACACAGTTATATAATCAGGCTTTTTAGCAGCCTGAAGGAGTGAAAAGACAGAAGGCCTTGAACGTGGGATGCATCATCATTACAACAGTCTGTGATATCCCAAAGGGGAATACAATTGTCAGAGGACTCCTGAGTTTTGAACACGGTAGATGTTTGTAGCAGGAAGCTTCTCACAGAAAGGTGAAAGAAACACCCACTGCCGACCCAGATGGATTCATGTTGCTGTAACTGAAATAACCTGATCTTCTTGAGAGAAACCAGTTCTGTTCAAACGGGTTATAAGACCTACTTGTGGTAATCTTAATCACGTTCTAGAGAGGAAAAAGGAGATGATTTATGTGACAGCATGACACAGAAAACAAAGCGAGTAGAATCGAAACATTATTTGGTAGAAATCCTCGTCCAGAGGAATTCCTTTTGAACGCTATTCCCTCACTGGGGAGGAAATATGGAGCTGACATCTTCCCTCTTACCCAACCCTGGCCTGTTAGAAATTATACTCTGGCTGTGTGTGTGTGTGTGAATGTGTGTGTGCGCATAAGTGTGTGTGCACGCCCTGTGACAACATGGAAAACTGAAATCACTGTGGTGGTTCTGTGGAATGTAGCTGATTCTCTTCCCCTTGTTAAACTCGCCCCCTGCTGATAAATAATGTGGTCATGAGTGTGTGCGTCTCCTTTCAATAACACACACAATTCAGAGGGAAAACAGCCTGCTTTAATGCCATGGCAACCATTTTTAAAGCAGCCTTTTAAGCGTTATTATATTGGGTCAGCTCTTATTTTCTATAATCCATTGTTCGTTCTGTTCCGTCCTTGATTTCCTTCGGGGGTTTGAGAACATGATCAACATGAAGAAGTTCTGGCTCGATGGCGGTGGGAGTTGTTGAAGGAAGACATGCAGCGGGATTGTATTTTTCAGTGGGGTTCAGTTGAAGTTTAAAATGGGCACAGTTGACTTAATCGTCGTGTGTCAGCGCAAAGGAATTACTTGTTACTCTAATTAGAGCATTCACGACATGCTTCTGTTCAAGGCTGATAAACATCATGGTTGTGGAGGGTGTGGTTGTTGGACCAATGAAAACATACCACAGCTTTGTTCAGTTCTTGTTTTGAATTGGTTTCACACTTGAAGCATTTGCAACTAAGTAAGCAGCCATGTGTAACAGGGAACTGGTGCTGCAAAGACAATAAATCAGTTACTGCAAATCTACTGCTAAAGATGTAATAATAGTAGGGCGGCCCCCTCTTAGTCCACTAATTGGTCATTTTGGTCTTAGCTGACTAAGATATCTTCAGTCTATTAGTCATTTTTTTAATGCTTTTGTCATGCTGAATGACTTATTTCCAAGAAACTTATAAACAGATCTCTGGTAAACACAAGATTTAAAGTGGTGCTTTTGTGGGATTCTTTGTGGAGGACCTCCGTTTTAAATCAACTAATCGATTAGTCGACAAAATATTGAGTCTTGGTCGACTAAAAAATCTCTTTGATGGAGGACAGCCCTAAATAATAGTTCAGTTTACAGCATTATTCTGGTTGATTCCATCATATTTCCGTCATTTTGGCCTCATTTCTTTGCGGGGCAACAAACCCTACAGGTTAGCTAAACTTATTTGGAAGACAAAACGAAAGCCAATAGTTTTCTTGTAAATACCAATGACAATTTACAGACCAAATTCTGGGTTCAACTAACTGACCCATCTCACTTGCTGTGATCTTATGTAGCGGGGTAAGAAAATATTGATCCACTTGAGTAAACTGGCGATATATTGAATCGTAACCCTGTATCATGATACGTATCGTATTGTCAGATTTTTGCCAACACACAGCCCTGTTTGTACGTAAACTGTTTTTCTGTGCAATGAGAGATTGTTAGCATCATTTTAAGGGCACTCAGTTTCTGTTCAAATATTGTGGTTCAGGTAATCTGGCTAAACTGCTTGTTTGTCTGATTTTATGGGTATTTCTTGCCTCTTCTGACTGTGTTATAGCGATGTAACCGTGTTCCCAGACCTCAGCAGTTACTTTGTCGTGTAAAATGTTATCATAATCCATTAAATTGATCTCCAAAACTACAAAAGTCAGTCATGGAATCAACTGGAATTATCCTTTAAGTTTCAATACTGCTACTTTTACAGTACTTCTGCCATCAGCATGCAACAACAGGATGATTGTATTATGTGTGTAGCTTTTTGTATGAATGGCCGTGATGAATGACTCGTCACATCGAATTAAAATACGCTTAAGGCATTGCTTGCATGAATGACAAAAGCTTTGACTGGAAAGAATGTGTTCGATACTCCAGTTACAGGCAGACGCTGCGTTATTGACATGCCTGTTTTCACCTCAGGATTTGTACAATGTTGTGTTTTCCTCCTTTAGTCCATGATATATGTTCCTTTGGGATCATACACATGACAAGACTTTGGGGCTTGTCAGTCTTTTGGCTCCGTCTTCTTTTGGCCTCTAAATGTCGCTCCAGAGGGACTGGCACAGGATGCTGCCTGATGACTGTATTTTACTGTTTACTGGCTTTTAGGAAGTGCCAGAGCCCCCACTCGGGACCAGTTTGAACACTTTGACTGGCTTGGAAGGAGGGAGAGAGGGAGGGAGGGCCTGTTCTTGGGGTGTTTTTGTTTAAAGAGAGGGGCATGTAGAGGCAAATGGCACCCGCTGGATGGTCTCTCCGTCCACTGCAAGTGTTTGTTGCCTCAGCAGTGCAGCTCAGATTAGACGCCAGTCATTGTTCCATAACTTCCTTCGCTCTTTCCGTAGATAGGTTACTATGGCAATACCAAAGTTGTCAGGCAGTCATTGCTGGACTGAGTTCAGCTGGTCTGAACCACTGATGGTTGGGGAATGTTGTGTAATGAAACAGTAGGAGGCCCAGACTTGTTTAAACAGCTCATTTCTGTTGTTCAGACTTCACTTCCTTATCAGAAACATCATTATTATAAAATGGCTTAAAATAGGATTTCAGTTCATTTTATATTTTCATTTTGTTACTAGGACTGTCAAAATTAACTCCATAATAATTCATCATTCAATCATTTTAAACTAGAAAACCTAAGGAATCATTGATACCAACCACGTCATGCTAACTTGTTGTGAAGGAGGTTTATTTAACCTCCTTCACAACAAGTTAGCTACAAACTTGTGCTACATTTTGGCGAGGAAAAGCTGGCATGGCCATTTTTGATGGGATCCCTTGACCTCTGACCTCAAGCTATGTGAATGAAAATGGGTTCTCTGGGTACCCACGAGTCTCCCCTTTACAGACATGCTGCCCACTTTATGATAATCACATGCAGTTTGGGGCAAGTCATAGTCAAGTCAGCACACTGACACACTGACAGCTGTTGTTCCCTGTTGGGCTGCAGTTTGCCATGTTATGATTTGAGCATATTTTTTATGCTAAATGCAGTGCCTGTGAGGGTTTCTGGACAATATTTGTCATTGTTTTGTGTTGTTAATTGATTTCCAATAA
>CAKAOI010046891.1:0-37773 GCA_916701655.1 Sebastiscus albofasciatus
TCAGAGACCATCTAATGAAATACACTAACCACCACCTCCAAAGCACCATCACTCAGAGACTATCTAATGAAATACACTAACCACCACCTCCACAGCACCATCACTCAGAGACCATCTAATGAAATACACTAACCACCACCTCCAAAGCACCATGAGTCAGAGACCATCTAATGAAATACACTAACCACCACCTCCAAAGCACCATGAGTCAGAGACCATCTAATGAAATACACTAACCACCACCTCCAAAGCACCATGAGTCAGAGACCATCTAATGAAATACACTAACCACCACCTCCACAGCATGAACAGAACTGTTCTGTTCTCAAGCACTAGTTAAGTGTGTCTGGATCTCGTATGTGTTGCCATCGATTATCTGTATTGAATTAAATGTATTAATCAAATGATAAAATGAACTGATTTGGGCTGTGTTTTTTCTGAAGATGCTTTCTTAAGGAGCTGACCCACTAAAAAGACATTTTACAGAGTGAAGGGCAAAACGTTTTAAGATTATTTCACTTAATAGATCAACAGTAGATAAGCATATCTTCCTCTTCTTCCTTCTCTCTCTTCTTTTCTATGATTATGTGTACTCTCCACCTCCTTTTGCACTCCACAGTCAGCTAGCTAGCAAGCCGGTTTCTTCACAATCGCTGCAGTTCTTCATGTCTGGCATTTTCTAAAATGACAGATGGTATTCTTAAATGAAGCCAGCCATGAGCACAGGGGAAATGAACTGCTGCTGTGTCGTGAATCTGTGACAAGCTGAAAAGTGATTGCACTTCTAGCAAAACGAATAAAATTTAGGACAAAGAAGAAAAGCCTGCTTCGTAGCTCTCATTGGCTAGCTCCACCTCGCAGTGATCACCTCCTTTATCATTCCAGAGGTACAGACGTAGCTGTCAAAACACAAGAAGACAGATTCTTTCTTTTTCATCGTATTAGCCAGAGACTGACAGAGAACACAGACCGGAGCTGTGGTTACTTTATAGTGAACGTGTTTCACAAAATCATTACATTCTTTAGCTTCTTTTTCCAACTAATATTGTAAAAACAGTGACACATATTTGTGGGTCTGCAACTAACAATCATTTTCATTATATATGAATCTGCTGATTGTGTTCTTCATCAAACATTTGGTCTGTAAAACTTCCATCATGGTTTTTCATACATAAAACAGAGAAAAGTTGACTCTGCTTGAAAAATAAGAATATATATATTCATATATATATATATATACATATATATATATATATGTATATATATTGATTATCAAAATAGCTATCGATTAATTTCTGTCAGTTGACCAACTGATTTATTTAATAATTAGTAATTTCAGCTCTACATATTTGGTCCTGCTACGTGTTCTGACGGGCCACACTTGAAGGTGTGAAAAGCGTGCCATCATAGCCTCCTCCTGGCTGCATGTCACTTTGGTCAAATCAACATTCAACGTGGCCCTCGGCTCCCCCAAGGGACACTCTCTCATAGGTCGGGTCTTCGGATGCAGGATCCACAATGTGAATGGGAACACATTTTCTGCGTATATATTTGTATTGAATCTCTCACTACTCCTGCAGGTGTTGGTGTCAGATGGGGGTCCTAGTCCCAGGCAGAGTACAGTGTGGGTGATGGTTCAGGTCCTGGATGAAAACGACAACAAGCCCACATTTCCTGAGAAGGTCTACCAGGTCAAACTTCCAGAGAGAGAGCGGAGAAAGAAGGGCGAGCCAATCTATCGGGTGTTCGCTTACGACCGCGATGAAGGGCCCAACAGTGACCTCTCTTACAGCATCGTGGATGGAAACGAGGATGGGAAGTTCTTCATCGACCCCAAGACTGCAGTCGTATCTTCACGCAAAGCCTTCACAGCAGGGAGCTACGACATCCTGACTGTACGCCAACCTTCTTCACTTATTATTACAATCAGTTCAGTTCATGACAAAAACCTGCCTGAAGCCAAGACCGGGGGCGGGGGGGGTACACTCCCGGTACACTGAAAGCTGCAGGCTTACAATGTGTCAACGGCTTTGTAATAATTGACAACTAAAGTACAATATCAAGTAGGGCTGTCACGGTGCCCTACGTCAATGCTTTCTACTAACGGCTGAGTGGGCTAAAAGTGTGTGGAGGGGAGGGGGGTGAAGCGGGACAGAACACAGATGGACCCGCTCTTTAAATATTGAACATACCTTAATATTTTGAATCAAATGATCACAAGACAGAGTGGGAGGAACTGGGGATGGGCTGCATAGTATCATAGCCTCATGCAAGTATTTTAGTCAAGTTAAAACAGTTTCAACTCAACAGAAGCCTTTGCCTCAGATTGTGCCCCATGTAACGTGAATCTGTATCTGTTGACTCTGTATGCTTTCAGGCCACCTCTACATTCATCCCAGTAGCCTACGAATTACGTCCATATTGGATGATTCAGCACCTCACAATTTACATCCAATGCCAACATTCAGTGTCAGTGCAGAGAGTAGTGGATCCTTTATGTAGGAGACTGACGTTCGCATCCCTTCACACACTACCAATGAATGCTCACGTTTCATAACCGTAACCATACTGTAGCTGTCATATGCAGATATTATAGCAAACAAAACTGTTAATAATCATTGGCGTAGGACGTAATCTGGGGTTTTACTCACCGCTAACCCCCAGTGCCGGGGTTGAGGTTGTCAAATTTCCGTTCACATTGCATCTAAACAGGAATTTCAAGACTCAGAAATGTTCATATATCTTTGTTCTTTGTTTTCCAACATGTTATATCTGTGTGACTGACTCTTTGGTGAGCCTTTGCTTTACCTTACTGTGCTCTTCAGATCAAAGCGACAGACAACGGGCGTCCTCAGAAATCCTCCACAGCTCGCTTGCACATCGAGTGGATTCGTCGACCTCCTCCCTCGACGCTCCCAGTGCTCTTCGATGAGCCATTCTACAATTTCACTGTCATGGAGAATGACAAGGTGGCAGAGATCGTGGGGGTGGTGTCCCTGCAGCAGAGCTCCGCCCCCTTGTGGTTTGACATCACAGGTAAATGTCCCTATCCTCTGTCAGCCATGAAAGCTTTGTGTAGTGACAGGTATGGAGTGCATGGGCTCGATGCATGGTGCATGTTGGGCTGACAGCGTTGGTGTGTGTTGGTGTGTGTATGAGGTGCAGCTCAGGTACTGTGGCCCTGCTGCATGATCTGTTATGCTCTGCCCATTCCAGTCACCATGGTGACAGCTTCCCCAGCCCTGTAGGAGGAACAGCAGTGACTACAGTCTATAGAGAGCTGATATGGACTGAAGTCAGGATCAAATTTCAACAAAAGTATCTTCATGTTATCCTGAGACTCTTGAAGGGACTTTCCCTTTAAGAGATTTAGTGTTATTTATAAGTAATATTCTTGACTTTTATAATGTCTCTGCTTAGTGGAGGCACTTCTGACAGATTTTAAAGCCAGTGTGACATTCCCCTATAAATGGGAAATGCCCAACGTGGCACACTTAAATCCCTCGGATCCGTCAAAGTTCACTTCCACCCACTTGAAAGGCTTAACACGATTATGTCATGCCCAGTGCACTAAGCTCAGTTTGTACGCATTATGTATGGTGGCGATTGTGGCGTAGTAAAAGTGATTTAATAATTCTAATAATCAGTACTTTGGATTCTAATTCCATTAGTCTTTAATGCCATTCAATACTATATGTACACTGACAGCTGTGATGCATGCACTGTGGGCTCTAGTCAGCCCAGACCAGATAGACTACAGCGATCAGGAAGGACTGCAGTTCCCACAATGCACCATCCATCTTTCCTTTTGTTGTCACTGAGCAGTGACAGTCAGTGTGTATCCAACTGGAGATACCTTCTAGCTCTGTCCATCCCTCTCTCTCTCTCATAGTGTCTCTGGCCATCTCTTTCTCTCTCTCTCTCTCTCTCTCTCTCTCTCTCTCTCTCTCTCATAGTGTCTCTGGCCATCTCTTTCTCTCTCTCTCTCTCTCATAGTGTCTCTGGCCATCTCTTTCTCTCTCTCTCTCTCTATCTCTCTCAGTGTCTCTGGCCATCTCTTTCTCTCTCTCTCTCTCTCTCTATCATAGTGTCTCTCAATCTCTCTCTCTCTGTCTATCATAGTGTCTCTCAATCTCTCTCTCTCTGTCTATCCCTCCCTCTCTCTCTCTCTCTCTCTCTAGACATTCTTTCTCACTTCTTCATTCATGATTTTTTTCAATGTATACAGCCTTTCTCTCACAGCTACATGTCATCTTTGCATTAATGATTATTAAATATTAACGAGGCAATATGAATTATCATTACAGCAGCACAAGAAACAGTGATATATAAAATGAAATTTGTAATAATGAATAATAAACACCGTCAATTAAAACAATCACATTAATAAGTGATTCATTGAAAGTGTTTATACAGCACATATATAAATAATGTAAAGCCTACATATGCATATTTATGGCAGTGCAATGTTAGGGGTGTATATGTATACTAGTTAAACATTTCATATCAGTGGCTTGGTGGTAGAGGATAGTCTTTGTGGTGCATGTATTGAGAAAAGACTCAACGCATGACGTATAGAATGAGTACAACTAGAGTGACTTGGTTAAGGTTAGAGAAAACCTCTAGTCATGGTATAAAGAGCCCTCCTGTCTCCTCTGTTAGAGCTTTATCAGGCAACTCTTCCTTTGGTTCTGAGAGACAGCAGATAATACTTCCACGACTACAAGCGTTATCACAGGCTCATTTTCAGATTCATGTTTCTACAAGAATATTTAGCACCTGTCTCTTTAAGACCAAAGGATTTCATAGCAGACAGGCATACAGTAGTTGGAGCTGTGATATTGTTGTGTTATATTGACATCATTGAATGATTGTTATATATGAGGACACATCTTTGTCTCATTATCATGGTGTAACTAGTTTGGATTGCAAGAATAACATTTTGTCAGTGTCAACATTACAAACAGGTTGATTGTGATAACAAGAAAGCACATTTTATAACTAATATTTAGCCATGGTCTCTCTTTCCTAAGAACAAAAGAGTCATATTGATCACTTTCCTTTGGCCAGATATTGTTGAATGCCCATCAGACACTTTTTCTCAGCAACTTTCATCCACCAGCATCAGTGTAGTTAAAACCCACGAGAACAACAGATGATAATATAATATTAATATCAAATTCCTAGTACTACATAGGTACCACATACTTTACAATGTTATATGTCAGGATACTCCATCCCATGTAGTAATAATCTGATGGAGGTTCAGCTCATCAGAAACAGTTGCTGTCTCTGTCCTGTCTCATCAGTCTGTCTCACCACGTCATCCTCCTGTCCTCCTCCCTCGAGCTTGTCTCTCCTTCCTGTCTTACCTTCTCTCTCCTCTCTCTCCTCAATGCTTCATGCCTGGAAGGTCCCAGGTCTTTCCGTGAGATGTTCTATATTCTGCAGAGCGCTTGTGGCAGGAACTGTTCCTCAGAAGGTATCTCGTTTCCAACTTCCTCTACCCCTGTTAGCTGTCTTTTCTCTACTTCCTTTTACTTTCTTTTTTCCTTTTCCTTTTCCTTTTCCTTTTCCTTTTCATTGACCACCCCTGTGCTTTTCATCGGTGCTGCTGACACATTCCTGTGATTGGTTGGTTGGAGGTCATAGACTGAGGGGAGTAAACCACAAAGCTCAGTCTGAGTGGTCAGTGTGTGTGTGTGTGTGTGTGTGTGTGTGTGTGTGTGTGTGTTTCACATTAATGGACTACATCGCAGCCAAGGTTCATTGAAGGGATGAAGGTTTGGTAAAAAGGTATCACAACCTTTTTATCTGCTCCCATGGCAACAACCGCGGGGTTACCTCAGTGACAGCTCTGTCTAATGACCTGCTGTTAGCAGCACCTGTACACACTCCTTATGGAATTTATGCATGCCTTCATGCAGTCCTTTTCAAAGGCAGGTTCACACATATCCCCCACTATCTGCTGACCCATTAGCTAAACTAATGGCACAGCCTCCAGCAGCCTGCATCCAGCAGGAGCATCCAACAGCCAGAGCCCAGCAACCCGTGCCTGAACGCCACCGTCAGCAGGGCGTGATGCTTCAGCGTCCATCTGTTTCATCCACACTAACGCTGAGAGATGTGTGGAGATGTGTGGAGATGTGTGGAGATTGCACTTGATGAGCCGCCAGAGTAAAAGAATACCTGGATGGCAGTGGAGTGTCTAAAAGCAGGAGATGGTGTCTTGATTCTCTCAGATTCTGTGGTGATTGTTGCATCTGTAGAAATGGAAGCGTGTCTGTTCTGTGAGACTGAGACATGATGGACTTCAGTCAGATAGAGTACTCACCTCAACTCAACCTCAAAGGTGCTAACTAGAACCATACAGGGTTCTTCAGCTTGCGCCCATAGGAGAACCCTTTTTGGTTCCTGATAGAACCTTTTTATAATAGTTCCACATTAAACACTTTCTGAGGGTTCTACCTAGAACCCAACATCAAGAGTTATATCTAGAACCATCTGTGAGAATTTTCCCCAGAATCCCCAATGAGAGGTTCTACAGAGAACCCTTCTATGGTGTAATGGTTCCACGCACAACCCTCACTGGGGGTTCTATCCAGAACCTTTCCATCTTCTATGGGTGCCAATAAGAACCCACCCAGGGAGTTATACAACCTATAGATCTTTGTCCACCCTAGCCATGTTCTGGGCCTCATGAGGTTCCTAAGGGGCCGGGGCTGATGTGGTGCAGCGAGACCCACAACAGTCCTGGTTCACAATCACAGTTTTTTAGGGTGTGTGCTGGGACGACCCACACTTTCAAACATCCTTGAAGAACTCTTTCTTCCAAAAGGGTTTTTTGGATGAAAAAAGTTCACAATGGAACCCTAAGTCTTACAAAGAACCCTTGAAGAACCCTTTCTTCAAAAAAGATTTCTTTAGAAGCAAACGGTTCAGGGTAGAACCTCAGCCCTTCAGGAAGAACGCTTTTGGAACCCTTATTTCTGAGAGTGTGCACACACACACACACACACACACACACACACACACACACACACACACACACACACACACACACACAGACAGACAGCAGTGAGACAGTGGATCACAGACCAGCCCCGGTCTCAAACACAAACGTAATGCAGAACTGAGTTCTTAACAGACAGACGCCACAAAAAAATTCACAAAAAGTACACAAATGTGGTCAAATAATATCCAATAACGTCCTATAATAATAATAATAATAATACCAACAACAAGAGTAACACAATTCATTAATATCAGCTTTTCTCATTTGACACTTTTTGCTATATAAATAATTGTGGTAGTGAGTGATTAAGCACTCCTGGGTGACGGAGAGCACAGCCTCGCTTCATGTCTTCACTCACACTTCAATCACTTACTTACATGATGACCACAGAGAATACCTAATTCTGATTGGTTGGACAAGAAAAGTTGGAAGATGGTAGAAAACATGAAAACACACAATCTATAGGACACGGACCAGGGCCCCTCTTACACCCAGGACAAAGCGGCACAAAGCAGCGCACAGCATCAGACCAACACAGTTGTTATTTTCACGTCCAGCGCCCACGTTGTGTAAGTAGCAAATGTACTGTATTTGTGCACCCATGTTGGTCTTAAATGAGGTGTGGTCAGGTTCTTTGTTGGTGCATTGTTATCTTGAGGCAGCAGAAAGTGATTGCACCATTAACCAACAGAGCTTTACTTCATTATATTCATTATATTCTGAGATGTCACCTGCTGCCTGAATTTAGTGTTTTCCTGAACATGAATAAAATCGCTGTTGTGGAGCCAACACTGTGTTTAACTGAGGAGGAGGAGCTTTGTGTGTAACTAGCATAGTGTACTCGTGTTGTGAACCTGCCTGTAGACTCATCTTACTATCTGAATAATGAGCCCTTTAAATAGGAAAATACTGCTCCAGACTGTAGACCAGCTTTCTGTTGGTCAATGATGCAATCACTTTCTGCTGCCTCAAGATAACAACCAACAAAGCACCAGACCACACCTCATTTAAGACCAACACGCCCATGGGTGCACAGATACAGTACATTTGCTACTTACACAACGTGGGCGCTGGACGTGAAAATAACAACTGTGTTGGTCTGAAACCACCGGTGACGGGTGCTAGTTGCTTTGCGCCGGCTGTAAGAGGGATAGATAGATAGATAGATAGATAGATAGATAGATAGATAGATAGATAGATAGATAGATAGATAGATAGATAGATAGATAGATAGATAGTAACTTTATTGATCCCGAGGGAAATTCAAGTTTCCAGCATCACAGTTCCTTAGTGCAACCATGTTAGTAAAAAGGCACAAGTTAGTAGTACAAAGTATAACAAATAAACCAGATATAAAAATACCAGGAGATGAAGAAACTGTTAAAACTGAATATAGTGCAGGGTAACAACTGAGATACAGGACTATTACAAATGTGAATATAGTGCAGAAAGTCATATGGTGCTGGATAATAAGATATAGGAGATATACAGTAGAGACCAAGGGATTAAGAAGTGTCAAACATGGAATATAATGCAGGATAAAAACTGAGGTAGAGAGTTTTTTAAAAATAGACTAAAGTGCAGAATAAGGCTGTACATTATTGGTAGAACACAGTAAAACCAGTCTATAGAGGTGCAGAGTAGAGCTGTTGGTGGTGTGCAGAATTAAAAAGTCTATTAACTTATTAACTGTCCTGCAGACTGTCCTCGCAGGGCGAGGTGAGATATCACCATACTCTATATTGAGACAACTGTCCAGTTGATCCAATAAGTATGAACTGGGTTTCAGACAGGCAGTGGGAAGCCGGCCCCCACCCCCCCTGGTTTGCAGAATGTAGGATTTTCTCTCTCTGTAATTTGGCGTCAGCAGACCGGAGGTTTTTTCTGGCCTCAGTGGGATTCTGGCCAAACCCTCTTCTTCTTTATGTCCTAAATGAGGATGATGAGGTTGGATGGCAGACATGGCTGTTTGAAGCTGGCCATCATTATTATTATGTGTTGCACACAGCAAACAGCACCGCCGTGTTACAGTTCATCAATACTACAGTGCAAACTCACTCTAACTTAAAAAAACATCAATTATGTGCCACATGTACTCTTCTGTATCTGTCTGTTTGAGTACTACTGGGCTCACTAGGCCCGGTCTGTCTGACTGTAGAGAAGACAAACAACTAGTTCTTCCTGGGATCACCCCGTGTCAGGTTTTCAGCCTGTGATTCATAGTGATTTCTGTCATGTCTTTAAACAGCTAAACATGGATGTCCATCAAATGGGCTCCTGTTAATTTACATTAAGCTTTTCAGACTAAATTAATTCTGTATACATTCATTGTATTTAAGATTTAACATTTGCATTCAATATTTTAACTTAAAGGTCCAATCTGTAGGATTTAGTAGCATCTAGTGGTGTGGTTGCAGATTGCAGCCAACTGAGTACCCCTCCGCTCACTCCGCCCTTTCCAAGACTGCAGTAATGTGAGCTTCCGGGTTCAAAACCATGGTAACGCCGTGGTGATGCTGTGGTATCGTTCAGGACCTTTGCATTGCCTACTTTAGGAGCAACAGAAGTCAGACGGCGGCTGGCGGTACCACGGTTTAAGACTCTGCGGCTCACGTTACCGCAGTTTCACAAGTGTGTCGGAGAACTACGGTGGCCTTCAGGTAATGTAAAAACGTGAAAGTCTCTCTCTAGAGCCAGAGTTTGGTTTGTCCGTTCTGGGCTACTGTAGAAACATGGAGGAGCAACACGGAGGACTCTGTGAAGAGGACCCGCTCCCTATGGAGATATGAAGGGCTCATTCTAAGCTAACCGAAACACAACCATTCTTAGTTTCAGCTGATTATACACTAATGAAAACATAGTTATGAATATTATATTCCATTTCTGCCAATAGATCACCCTAAATGCTACACACTGTTCCTTTAAGTTACTTACAAATATTCAATACGGATGCTTCAAGAGGACTCTGATTCAATAAGCAGATACCAGATTTACCACAGTGCATTTCATCCAGTACACTGCTGTTGAGCCCAGGAGTGGACTGGGACTGAAACCTAGCTTGGGACTTTGAGATGGAGAGGCCCTTGTATGCTCGCCCCCTCTGGGGGCAGTTATTTTAACACTACATACAGTATTTTGTGGTATGAGGGCATAGGCTTGCATATGGACGGTAGGGACATGTCTCAACCAATATTTTGGAAGGATAGAATTGTCCCGACCAATATGTGAGCGAACTCATTGGCCTTATATTTGTAGTGAAAGCAGACATACACAGAAAGAGACAGAGAGACAGACAGAGCCACTCCAGTTTTGGACAATCTAATTAGAAGGAAAGTCTGATGTCTAAGTGTAAGTGAATGCAGCAAGAGACGCTTCCTTTCTGTGCAGCCTCTCCCGGTCCAGGACACAACCACCGCTTATGACTTTGTTCCTGCTAAATGTGTGTGTAAGGTTGACAACGTGCACTAGTAGAAAGATGGATAGTGGTCTGTGTTTTGTTTAGTCATAGGAACTTGTGTTTGATTGTGTGAGTGATGGATTGATTACCGCTGACTAAACTCAAATATTAATCTGTGATGAGCCAGTCAGACTTCAACAAAAACGAGGATCCATCCAAATTAGGAGGGGCCGCTGCATCTGTTAGCATTATGTGAGGGACTGGCCCGGCAGCGTGAGGGACCGGCCCGGCCTACCAGGGTGGCTCTGCAGAGCTGCTTCACTGCAATTACTGTGATCAAAAATTGAGTTAAGTGGAAGGAAGCTGGGCTGTGGGCCTCTTCAAATGGACTCGACAAACAGACAAACAGAGGACATAAAGGCACACACATACACACACACACACACACACACACACACACAGTAAGCCTCGGCTGAGTGGTGGCGGGCTGATGCTGTGCTGAGGTCATGGATTTATTAGACAGAGACGCCACCGAGGAATCCCTTTGAGTCTGCTACACACACACACACACACACACACACACACACACACCAGCGTGGCAGAGTCTTTCTCTAGGACACCCACAGGATACCCACAGGACAGCCAGACCAGCTCAGGTTAAATGAAGCCTTTAGTTCAGTGTGGGTGGTGAGATGAGAATGTTTGTATTGTCACCATCACAGCTCCACCTACAGAAGAGCTTTACCTCATCCTCCACGCTACTGTTACTGTGCAGTCCGGCCGCACGAAAAGGCGCATGAATGACACAATAATGTTGAAAGCATGCAATAAGAATGCCGTTGTTGTTTTTGGTGTGTCATGTGTACACCATGTAGTCTTTACTTTTACTAGTTTACGTACTACTTTTAAGCCTAACCATGTTTTTCCTAAACCTACCTGCGGACGTTAATGTAGTTTTGTTGCGTGGCGTACAAATGCCAAGTGTTGAGACTAAAATGCATCCTCATGACACGTGGAATGTCGTTGTAATGTTGTGCTATTTAAACGCCTTCCGGTGAGATCCGGTTGTACTGTGGTAGGAGAGAGTATCTCTGCTTTAAATACCAGATAACATCACCTGATCAAACACACACACACCTGTTGAACCTGTACCTGCCATATGTTTGAAATCCATTTACCACATATACAGTGCACACACACACACACACACACACACACACACACACACACACACACAGAGGGTGTTGTTCATGCAGCTTGCATGGCCAGTGCTCATGCTTCATTGTGTTGCTGTGATCTTCTGCTTTTAACTGTCAGTTTGAGGAGTGTGTGGAGCTGGTGTGTGTGTCTGTGTGTTATGGGGTGGGGGTGGGGGGGGGGGCTCTTATATTAACCCTGTCAGCAGCCGTCCCTCCCTCATCTATACCATCACACACCCCAAGCAGTATGAATGAAGAGTGTGTGTGCAGCAGTGGTCTCCAGTCGTGCTGTTCAGTCTCTCTGTGCCATATTTAAACCAGTGTTAGGCCATCTCAGCACACTGAATGAAAACCATTGGTTCATACTGTGTGGTTTGTGTGTGTGTGTATATATATTCATCATAACTGGTGTGTGTTGAGAGTACAGTATGTCTGTATGATTGACACTGTCCTTCGTCCTGTGGAGCAGGTGGGAACAGCGACAGCGTGTTTGATGTAGAGAAGGCTGTAGGCACCATCATCATCGCCAAGCCTCTGGACGCAGAGCAGCGCTTCTTCTACAACCTGACAGTGCAGGCCACGGACGGCACCAACACTGCATACACACAGGTACAGCATCACCTTGACTTCATCGCTGATTTACAGGTAAACCTTGTGACTGTGTCCTGTGGGCTGGTACCTGGAGGGGAGGAATGAGACCAACAACAACGTGAACAAAATGACTTGTTATCTGAGCAATAAGTTAACCCACGGATATAAAACTGTTGTCTTCAAACACAGTCTATGGAAATGACTGGATGACATTAAATACAACACAGAATGAACAAATATTATAGCAGATAATGTCTGTGTTTAGTTAAATATAGGCCCTGTTCACACCTGGCATTAGAATGCATCAGTGGCCACTTGTGATCCGATCTCACTACCCCGCTCTATATGCAAATAAACACGTATTAAACACACGGCTGATAACAGCCGTTGTGACGTAATATTACAGGAATGTCAGTAGTAATATCCTACATATTCACTAATTCTGGTACATTGTATTAACATCAAAATAAGAGGTTATTGTACCGGCGGTCCCTGGGGACATCCGCACCGCCGGTGCCAGCACCGCTGTTTTTGCCAGACAACAGCAGGGTATAGAGCTCCAGAGAGCCAGGGAGGATAGAGAACAGGTGGGCGGGCAGTCGGATGTCAGCTCTGCCCAAAGCAGCAGAACAAAAAAAACGACACATCTCCGACAGTATGATAATAATGTACTTCACGTGACTAGTCTACATACAGTAGAGCACAGAGGCCGTTTCCACGCTGACAAGCGCCCGTGTCTGCCTGTCTATTCACCTGAGGGGCGCGGTGATCCCGCGGATCCCAGCTGGAGTAGGAGGTCCTTAATGTAGCCAGGATGCATTCACCACACACTGCTGAAAGAATATGGCCATATGTGGCCCAGACCACCCCTAAATGTGGTCTGAAAGATCCGATCTCAATGTGTCCTCAATGCGTCTTGAGTGTGTTCACATCTGTACTTAGAGCTGTCCACTTGTGATCCGATCACTGAGGATGCATGTTAATACCGGATGTGAAAAGGGCCATAGAGTATTAAGAACACAGACAACCACTGTAATGACAAGTTGGGCTTCATGTTGGGTTATGTATTTTCTATATTGGCCTCCACTTTGATTTACTCTAATATGTGTGAAAACATGAGATAAGAAGCAGAAAGTCTTCTTCAGATTAGTTTCAGTGCAGCACGTGGTCTCATGTATGCTTAACTTCCTGCTACTATTGTTCAGACATGAGGACAGATGCCGCCCCACACCATGACACTGTCCCCACCAAAAGCTCTTACTCCATCGGTGCAACAATCAGCATAGCGTTCTCCGCATCGTCTCCATACTGTGACCCTGCCATCCAATTTTCGCAGACAGAACCTGGACTCATCACTGAACATGTTCAGGTTCCATTGTCTGTGTTGTCGACACCAGCGCAAACGGGCCTGACGGTGAAGGGCAGTCATTGCAGGCTTCCTGGTAGTCTTATGAGAATACACTGTTTACCATTGGCAGAGCATTTTGGCAAATTTTTCTTGCGCTACCTATTATGGGCATTATTCACTCTTGTACAACATTAAACAGACCAGCATGTATATTCCACAAACATTTATTTACAAGATAATAAAGGTTTAAAACACAATATTAATTTAACTAAATAACTAAACTAAACAAACCAAACACAGTGTGTGTGTGTGTGTGTGTGTGTGTGTGTGTGTGTGTGTGTGTGTGTGTGTGTGTGTGTGTGTGTGTGTGTGTGTGTGTGTGTGTGTGTGTGTGTGAGAGAGAGAGAGAGAGAGAGAGAGAGAGAGAGAGAGACAAGATGGCTGGCTACTTGTCTCAGGATGTCTTTATGGCCTACAGACAAAATGGCGAGCACTGTAAAACTACAAAGATGGCCGGATCAAAAATGGCCGCCAACATGTTACCACATGGCCTCTTTGTTCTTCGGAGCACATGTGCTCAGGAAGGACAGAGAGGGGGGTTATGTGGGGGTTGAGATAATCTGAATATGTATATTTATGTTTAAAACTAATTCAGTTTCTGTATGTGATCTTAATGTGTGTCAGATAATGCAGTGGGTTAGAAAGATGGTTAGTTTGCATGCAAGACCTTGTCTATGTGAAGCATAAACTAAACACATCAGATGTGGCGAAGCCAGTTACCCAGATATCTTAACTACAAATAATATCATAACAGTCAAACTCAATGAATAACATTAATCATATCAATACAGGTACATTCTAGAAATCAAAGTTGAACAGTCTTGCTCAGCCATGTGTAATTACAATGCTAAGATAAGCATTAGTAATTACCAATCCATGGGAGAAAAGGTTGGTAATTCCATGTGTTGAAGTTGTGGTTCCAAGTCAAAGATGTTGTCTTTGTTTTGCTCAAATCAAGTTGTGCAGATTGGAGGAAGCTGGTCGCTCCAATACCTTCTTCCCAGCAGCTTGATAGCTTGGTGCTAACTTCCTTGCCGTTGTTGCTTGAAGTTAGTTGGTAAAAAGGCAGGCTCTCGCGTCTTCTGCCTTAAAAGATCCTTGTGTTTCTATGGCTGTTTCCTAACAGGCCCTAGATCAGAGCAGAGATGCTTCTACAGCTTCCGGTCTGGAGAGCAGCAGCTCACCTCCACAGGTCAGGAGAGGTGAGAAGGGGGTGAAGAAAGAGGAGGAACTAAGATATTCCTCTGGTTTTGTCCTTGGTGAATTTCACAAGTATGTGTGAATGCTACAGTAGCCAATGGCTACTGAGCTGAGTCCACAGCCAATGGCTACTGAGCTGAGTCCATGGTTGGAGATACTCAATGGGTGCATGACTCAAGGATCCTGAGAAGCGTATTTCATTGTCTTTGCCACCATTTGGTAATGGTGGGTCCCAACAATGGTAACAATGACATTGCTCACAAAAGTATTTCTGGGAAGATGGTGCGCTGATAGCATTTTTCCCCTGCTGACTTTTAGTTAGTAATTAACTAACTCACTAAGCTGCAGGATTCAGGAGGGGATGACTGCTACTAATAATATGTACACACATGTTAATAACATCATTCACTTTTATTAGTGGCACCTGTACAACCAATCCAATATATTCATCTTCAATAAATCCTATCTTACAAAGCCGATTATGTTTCTAGACTCTGTGTTAGAGAGGTGTTGATGCAACTCTGCAGTCATTGCTGAGGCCATAGTCTGTGGTGGTGATAAACTGGAGTAAAGCTGTCAATATAACACTATTTTAATCCACACCTCTGTGACACGTCAGCTGGTGGCTGGGGTTATAAAGCTAACTGCTTTTTGTAATTTTGCCTTTCTTCCTGTCTGAACACAACACATTCATACTTAAACATACTGGTTTTAACATTTTTGTCCACGGTGTCACACACATACTCCCTATTCACACACACATACAGATACAGAGACACACACACACCTGTAGGATGGAAGGAAGGCTCCCAGATGGAGAGTCAGCATGGCGTCATGCCGCCAGGGAATGTCTCCACAGTTGAGCAACAGAAGGCGGGCTGCTGCAGCAGGGTTTAAATTTAGACTCTTCACCTGGCAGCGCTCAACTCAACTCCTGTCTCTGTTCCCCTCCGCTTCTCTTTATGTTTTCTCTGGATAGGAATCAGTACAAATCTCACTCCTTTATCTGGATGTGTGTATAGTGCACGTTGTCACTTTCCTCCCCCACTAAGTCTTACTCCTGGTCCCGCTGATATTTTGTACTTTGTAATCCTCACAGAGTTCAGCTGGTATATTTTGGCAGAGGTATAGTCAGCCCAGTGGCTCAGTGGTTAACTCCATCACCTCACAGCAAGCCCTTGATCTGTTGTTTTCTCTAAGGGTTTGGAATGTTCCACCTATATTTCTGTTTTCCCCCACACCAAAAGACTCACAGGTTATACACTATATAAAGCTCAAACTGGACTTTGTGTCCACATAGCTGCAAGGGTCTGCATGAAATGATGTCATCTGCCCGTCACTGGGGTTCACCCACACATCTTGCCAGATGGCTGTGTGCTGCCCAACATTTAGAACCAGAGGGAATATACTGTGGATGGTCCGTGCTGTATGAACACGTGTGACGTCCGCATTTGTAGACAGCTGATGTAGTGTAAACAGAAATGCGTGTGCATCCACCGTCCGCCCTGCATGCTGTCCTCAATTGATTGTTTTGGAGTATATCGTGCCTTTAATCACTATCAGGTCATACAACGTGCTGTCCAACCATATCTAACGGTCAAAGTATTTCTACCTGTTCCAAATGGCCTGACTTGAAGGCAGCGCAGATGCTTGTTATCTTAGCTCCTCCTGGCTGCATCAGACAGCCTCCCTGATCTCTCCCCAACAACTCTGTGTCTTTCCATGTCTCTTGACACAATGAACTGAACAAATGCACATAATGGCGCAGACTGTCTCCCCTCGGGGGCATTTGTGTTGTGGCTGTTGTGGCTGTTGTGACTGTTGTGGCGGTTCACAGAATAGTGACAGAAGAAGTAATTGTGTGAAGAATGAAAAAACAGCTCAAGAGAGAGAAGTTCAAACCCTACTTCCAGACCTCTGTACACCTGGCCAATCACTGTGGAAAGTGGATGTAATCATTTTGAGATGGGAGAGGTGCAAGATTAGAGGGTTTCAGATGTTAAACCATCTGCCAGGCCCTTTGTCTGCCCAGATGCAGGAGTACAGCTCTCCACTGCTCCCAGATACAACAGTTCTAAAACCCACAATTGTCACCTGATTCGGCTGTCATCAGCTTATTATTATCAGTCGTTATAAGCTAGGGATGTGCATTCCAAGCAAAAATACTATTCCAAAATCACTGGGAATTAGTCGATTATTATTCGAATAATCGCCGCATACCCAGTCACCTCAGTCACTGAAACAAATCAAATGTAGTTGCAAAAACAGGAAAATAAAGTTAAATACGGAAAATCCAAACACACAATGGGAGCTGCTGCAACAGGCTGCCACCGAGCTGGAGGTGCTTCTATTGGCACATGAACACCAAAGGACGACTCTGTAGTTGTTACACATGTTTTCTGATATGGAGCAGGAGAAAAAGACAAAGGGTGGTCTTTTGTCACACTAGACACACTGGGGGCACACATTTATGTTGGACACCATGAAAAAGTGCATTTTGCATAACATGTCACCTTTAAGAGTCAGAAATCTCAGCACCTGGCCAAGTCTGTGTTATTGTTGGTTGTTGTTCAGCCCTTTCACACAATGGAACAGCTAAAACCTTACTAAATGCTTAATACAGTATATTTCAGTAAGCAGTGGCTACATTTGTGTATTCATAAACCCATCATTTGCGTCTTCTTATCTATTTTACTGCTACAGCCCAGTTTCCCTCAGGGTTTGATCAAATCTACTCTCTCTGCCTCCCTACCTGCCCGTCTCTGCCTCTCCTCCTGTGTTTTCCTGACTCAAGCTGGGCTTCAGCACCAGTCATCTGTGACTCAGGAACTTTCCATGAGTCATGACACACACCAACCACAAACACGCTGCGTGACTTCTCTGCAGTCTGCACCGTGGCACACATTCAACAGTGTTCATTATTGTTCAGCATACACTGTGTTACATATTCCAATGACACAAAAGATAGTCAAGTACAGTGATATGAGTAGTGTTGTCAAGACATCTCGTATTAAATATCTAAATCCACTTCACCACATCTGCCTACAGCCTCTGTCATGAGGACAGAAAAAAAGTTTTCTGAGAACAGATTCCCCAACCCTGTCTCCTACAAATTCACTTCATATACATCTAATCTGCATTAGCAATGCTGCCCAAATAAGGTCTTGTTATTAACACAAGGAGGAAACATTTATATTCAACATATCTTCACTGCCAACATACAGGAACAGGTCTGTCCCTTTTGGTGCCCCCCCACTGCCGGCGGCACCGCTCTAGGGTTAGGGTAGGGTCTTGCTCCAGCACCCTAACCCTAGCCCTGTAAACCACAACACACATCAGACATTACAATGGTTTTAAGACAAGAATTAAGATTTTGATTTTCATAAATAACTGTATTTATTATAATATCAATAAACAATTGTTCCCTGATATTATTGGTTTAAAAGTGTTTAGTCAGTTTCAGGGTTACAGGGGTGAAAAGTTTCTTTCTTTCTTTCTTTCTTTTTTCATTTGTTACCTCAATGTAGAAAATGAGGAAGGGCGCCCACCGCCATATTTTATTTATGCACCCCCCAGAAGGTGGCGCCCTATGCGACCGCCTATATGGCCTATGCCTTAAGCCAGCACTGCCAACATAACAATTCATTCAAACTACTCTGTGCCTCAAGAGCAGGATACTATAAGCCAGTCAATGATGTTTTCTTTCATCCCTCTCTTCCCTTTCTACTTGTCAATAACCCTCATAATCCAGGTTCACATCACTGTTATGGACAACAATGACAACGCTCCCATCTTCTCCCAACCAACCTATGATGTCACTATTTCTGAAGACACGCCACCTGACACTGAGGTGGTTCAGGTGCTGGCGTCGGACCGTGATGAGCATCATCGACTGACCTACTCTCTGCAGAGCTCCATAGACCCCAGTAGTATGCGTCTGTTCCGCATCCACCCAACCCTGGGCACCATCTACACTGCTCAAAGGCTGGACCACGAGGCCTGTGCCCAGCACATCCTCACTGTCATCGTAAGTCTATGTCACTGTCTCTGCCGGATTTTGTTCTAAAAGCTGTGATGTTTTGACCACCTCCGTTTCCACTGGGGGGTCCAGTCTTGTCTGCATTGTTGTGTTAATAGAATTATAGTCTTATGTTGACGTCATTCAGTCCCCTCTTTCATTCATCCTGCTGATGGTTTCCAGAACGGTGAGAACAACAGGCAATGACAGCCTCAAGTTCTAACTAGTTGTTATACTGCAGAAAAGGGGTATAATGGTACACAAAACCCATGGCTTGATATGTATGTCTTTGGGCTCACAGTTAAGTTTGGATATGTTTTCAGTGTAGCAGGAAAACAAAAGAAACAGAAAGATACCAATTTGATTTACATGCTATTTATGTTTTCCATAATTCTAGTGTAAAAAACTATCTTGCATATTCTCGAGGACGAACTCCAACCCAATTGTTTCCGGGTGGAACTCGCACTTTAGATTTGATGTTTTGCATGTGCTTAGATGTAGACCTGATTGTAGTGTAACAGGCTAATTCCACAGTAATTATTTGCTACACATGGAGCACTGAATCAAAGAAGTTGTGTACCAAACCGAAGATCCTAGGACCCCTACGGTTTGATAAATATTAAATCTGTGGTTGTTCTACTCCTATTGGTTATTGGCCTTGACTGGTCAGAACGTGAGGGGCACATTGAAAGCACAAATTTCACAGGAGGAAATCATTTCCAAGTCTTTCTTCTTCTCATATGTAGAGCAGCAGCAGAGCCAGAAGCAATCTTCAAATCTGTGCTCTCATTCTACCTGAACTCATCATCATCATTAAAGTTAATTACCATGTAGCAAACCAGTATCTACACCATTTCAGAGGAGAGTGGAGAGGATCACTGTATACTTATTTGCGTATCAAGTCGTAAACTACAATCATCAAAAATGTGAAATTTGGGGAAATACATGTGTCAAAGGACGGTGAGAGAATGAGAGTTCTGATGTGATGATATTTTGTGTTTGTTATACTGCCCCTGTGATAGTCTGGAGACCTGTCCAGGGTGTAACCCGCCTTCGCCCAATGTCAGCTGGGATCTGCTCCAGCCCCCCCGCCACCCTGAATAGGATAGGCGGTTACAGATAATGGATGCATGGATGGATGTTTGTTATACTTTGGACAGTTATATCACTTGACATTTTGCAGTTACATGATTATCATATTTTTCTGTGACCATGAAGGATGACTTTTTCTTTTTTTTTTGCCTTTTGTTTTCTCTACAGGTGAAAGACCAGGAGTTCCCATACAGAAAGAACCTGGCTCGTGTGCTAATAGAAGTGGAAGATATAAATGACCACGTACCCATCTTTACTAGTGCGCTGTATGAAGGCTCTGTCTATGAATCAGCAGCAGTGGGATCAGCTGTGGTCCAGGTGACTGCCCTGGACAAAGACAAAGGCATGAATGCGGAGCTACACTACTACATTGAAGCAGGTAGGCACCTCTGACAGCTAAATACTCTCTCTTAGGGCAAGTATATACTCTGTAAATACTTGCCCTTAAAATAACTACCACATTGATGATGTTGTTTTTGATCTTCCAACAGGGAACACTGGGAATGCATTCCACATTGAACCAGTTTTGGGTATCATCACTGTTGCACGTGACCTGGACTTGTCCAGCATAGGTCATTATGTTCTCACTGTCAGAGTCGCTGACAATGGGTCACCTCCTCTGTCCACCACCACTATAGTGCGCATTGCTGTCACCCTGTCTGACAATGCCGGCCCAAAGTTCCCTCAGCCTGAATACCAGGCAGAAATCACAGAGAACGTTGTGGTTGGGACCTCCGTCACCACAGTCGGTGCAGTCAGCCAGTCCACCCTCACTTATGACGTCAAGCAGGGTAACACAGATCATGTTTTTCAGATAAATCAGTACAGTGGAGTGATTTCTACCCAGAAGCCTTTAGACTATGAGACTACAGCATCTTACACCTTGACAGTCCAGGCTACCAACATGGCTGGCATGGCCTCCAATGCTACTCTGTTAATCCAGGTAGTGGATGAGAATGATAACCCACCAGTTTTCCAGCAGCTTCACTATCATGGCAGCATCAGCGAGGCAGCACCAGTCAACAGCGTTGTCTTGAACTCAGATGACTCACCTCTCGTAATCAAGGCCACTGATGCCGACCGCAACCAAAATGCTCTGTTGGTCTACCAGATTGTTGAGGACACTGCAAAGATGTTCTTCACAGTGGACTCAGGTACTGGCTCCATCAGAACCATTGCTAATCTAGACCATGAGACATTTGCCACCTTCCACTTCCATGTTCATGTGAGGGACAATGGCAGGCCACAGTTGACAGCAGACAGTCCAACAGAGGTCACAATACAAGTGATTGACACAAATGATTCGCCACCTCGCTTCACCCAGAATGCCTATGAAACAGTTCTGCTACTCCCCACCTATGTGGGAGTAGAAGCTTTGCAGGTTTCAGCCATAGACCCTGACAAAGATGTCCCTACAGAGCTCACCTACTCTCTGACTGATGGAATACTGGAGCACTTTGCCATCAAACCTTCCAGTGGAGTCATCACAGTCAAACACAACAACTTCTCCAAAGAACGTTTCCGCTTCAGTGTCAAAGTTTCAGATGGGAAATTTTCCAGCACAGCTTTGGTAACCATTCTTGTCCGAGAAGCTCTGGACTCTGGTCTCAGCTTCACTCATAGCCTTTACACATCCTCCATTCAAGAGAATGTATCAAATATCACCAAAGTGGCTGTGGTCAATGCTGTGGGAAACCGTCTCAATGAACCTTTGAAGTACACCTTGTTGAATGCCGGCACAAGCTTCAGAATCCGTCCAACTTCTGGCGTGATCCAAACCACAGGTATAGCTTTTGACCGTGAAGAACATGAGTTCTATGAACTGGTTGTCGAGGCGAGAAGAGAGCATGACCGTCTCCACGTGGCCAGAGTTATGGTTAGAGTCCAAGTTGAGGACATAAATGATAATGCCCCTGTGTTTGTTGGACTTCCTTATTATGCAGCTGTTCAAGTTGAAGCTGAGCCAGGATCACCCATTTTCAGGGTCATGGCAGTAGATGGTGACAAAGGGATTAATGGAGATGTGTCTTATTATCTCAAGGATGACCATGGTCACTTTGAGATCAACCGGCAGACAGGTGGTCTCAGCCTCAAGAGGGCTTTTGAGTCTGACTTGTCCAATATGGAATACCAGATGGTGATATATGCCAGAGATGGTGGCTATCCACCTCTCTCATCTACTATAGAGTTCCCCATCACAGTAGTCAACAAAGCCATGCCTGTCTTTGACAAACCATTTTATTCTGTTTCTGTAAATGAGGATGTGGCTGTGCATACACCTATCCTCGGCATCAATGCCACTAGTCCTGAAGGTCAGAACATCATCTACACTATAGTTGATGGAGACCCATCTCTTCAGTTTGACATTGGTTTTGATACTGGAGTCATAAGTGTCATCCACTCTTTGGACTACGAAGTAGCAGCATCTTACCACCTGACCATCAGAGCCACAGACTATCTGACTGGTGCCCGTGCTGAGGTTGATGTAGATGTGGTTGTCCAAGATATTAATGATAACCCGCCTATATTCCAGAATATGTCCTACAGAGTAGTTTTATCTGAAACAGCCATGATTGGAACTCCAGCACTTCAAGTTATTGCCACTGACAAAGACTCAGAGAAGAACAATGTTGTCCGCTACCAGATCTTCTCAGATGGGCATAATAGCACGGACTACTTTCACATTGATAGTAGCAGTGGATTAATCCTGACAGCACGTATGCTAGACCATGAACTTGTCCAGAAGTATAACTTCATTGTCAGGGCCACCGACAATGGCTTCCCACCATTGAGTAGTGAAGTATCAGTCATAGTTGTGGTGAATGACATGAACGACAATCCACCAGTTTTCAACCAGCTACTCTACGAGGCATACGTGAATGAGTTAGCACCTAGGGGTCACTTTGTAACCTGTGTCCAAGCCTCTGATGCTGACAGCTCGGATTTTGACAAGTTGGAATACAGCATTTTATCAGGAAATGAAAAAATGAACTTCGTGATGGACAAAAAGACAGGAATCATCACATTGTCCAGCCACCGTAAGCAACGAATGGAGCCTGCCTACAGCCTCAATGTCTCAGTGTCTGATGGGGTATTCACCAGCACTGCACAGGTTCATGTCAAGGTGTTGGGGGCCAACCTGTATAGTCCAGTGTTTGGACAGAATATGTATGAGGCAGAGTTAAGAGAGAATTCTGCTGTGGGAACCAAAGTTTTACAAGTAAGTGCTATTGGAATTCATTGAAATATTTGTTTTTCTTTTGTATAATTTCTCAGAAGAAACATTGATAATATAGTACTGTAATTATAAAATACTCATGTCTGTATTAACTAAAGCATTTTTTAAAATTTTGTTTTAGGTGAAGGCAACAGATGCAGACCCTGGAGTGTTGGGTCACATCATTTATTCCTTTGTTAATGATGTGGGCAAGGACCAATTTAGCATTGATGCAAATGGTCAGATCACCACTGTAGAAAAGCTTGATCGTGAGGACCCAGCCAATAAGGACATTATTCTGACAGTGGCAGCCCAGGACTCAGGTGGTCGTGTCTCTTACTGTACTGTACAAGTTACTCTGTTGGATGATAATGATAATGTGCCTCGCTTCCATTCCACAGAGTACCGAGCTTCAGTCAAATCTGATGTGGCTAAAGGTTTTTTGGTGACACAGATCCAGGCTTATGATCCTGATGATGGCGCTAACGCCAAAGTGACATATTCACTTTACAGTGAAGCACATGTCCCTGTGGTAGACATTCTGGAGATAGACCCAGACAATGGTTGGATGGTGACTAAAGGCAGCTTCAGCCACTTGAGGAACTCCGTATTATCTTTTTTTGTGAAAGCTGTGGATGGAGGAAATCCAGTCCGGCACTCTTTAGTGTCTGTCTACATCCATGTTCTTTCACCAGATGCCTTCATTCCTTCCCTCAGTCAACATCTATACTTATTTAGTATGCCAGAAGACACCCCCATAGGTTCAGCCATAGGGACGGTGCGCCTCAACAATTCTCCTGGATATGCCTCGCTCTCTGCCACTTTTGCCCTGGTTAATGGAGAGACTGGAGAAAACAACCAAGATGGGATGTTTGTGGTGGAAAAAGATACAGGTGTGATCAAGCTTGATAAGCCCTTGGACCATGAGGTGATAAAAGGATACCACTTCAAAGTCACTGCCACTGTACAACAGGCTAAGCTGGATTCCGTGACTTCTGTTGATGTTGAAGTCAAAGTGTTAGATCTAAATGACAACAAACCAGCGTTTGAGGCCAACTCTTATGAGGCCACAGTTATGGAGGGAATGCCAGTTGGAACCAGAATCATTCAAGTGCAAGCACTAGACCCAGACTCAGGTGCCAATGGGCAAGTAACATACAGTCTTGGGACATCAATCCAGTCAGAAGGGGATTCAGACATATTGGTTGACACCTTTAGCATTGACAGCAACACAGGCTGGATCTCCACACGCAAGGACCTGGACCATGAGACCAATCCATCCTACACATTCACAGTGGTGGCTTCAGACCTTGGGGAGACCCCGTCTCTTTCCACTACCACCACTGTGACTGTAGCTGTGTCAGACATCAATGACAACCCGCCCAGGTTCTTGGAGCAACACTACTTTGGTTCAGTTCAGGAGAGCGACCCGCCAGGTGAGGTGGTGGCTGTGCTGAACACCAGAGATGATGACAGCTCTGCCGTTAATCGTCAAGTCAGCTACCACATCACTGGTGAGTACCCCTCTAAATGTCTGTTACCACACCTCTAAATGTCTGTTATTGCACTGCAACCACATCGGCAGACAAGAACATTGATATTGGACGGTTCTACAAAACCCTGGATTATGTCCAATTCAGTTGTTTTTTTACATCCAATGCCAATGTTTAGTGGATGTAAAAGAGTGATAATACAACTATCGGGATTGATATCATTGGGTCGTCCTCAGAAGGGCTTTCAAGCGGAGCTTCCAGCTGTCTCAGTCCACCATACATCTGGCTAGCTCGCCAGCACTGTCCAGCATCTCTCCTCAGTACGTCCATGTATGTTAGTGTGGGACGTCCCCGTGATCGATGCCCATGCGTTAGTTCCCACAGCACCAGCATGCTTGCTGGGAGTTCTTGATGTCTTTGGCAGTGACCGAGAAGTCTCATTCTCTAGGCTGCCACTTTGTCGCTAAGCCTTGGTAGTCCCTCGTTAGCCTTGGTAGTCCCTCGTACAGACGGAATTAATTAATGATGGTAGTAGTTGGTGTCAAGCAGGCAGCGGACGCGGCAGCAGATGCAACCACAATCCAGGCGACATCCAGATCCAGGTGAAACCCCGCTCCAGGTGTGACCCCTGCTCCAGGTATAACCTCGCTCCAGGTGTGACCCCGCTCCATGGTTACCTGCGAGACAAGGAGGCACAAGGACTCCGGGGAAGAAATGAAGTTAGTAACAATGAATGGGACATGAATATATACAGAAGGAGAAAGGAGCTCAGTGTGTCATAAGAAGTCCCCCGGCAGTCCAGGCCTATAGTAGCTTAACTAGGGGCTGGTCCAAGACAGCCCTAACTATAAGCGTTATCAAAGAGGAAAGTCTTTAGCCTACTCTTAAATGTGGAGAGGGTGCCTGCCTCCCGGACTGAAACTGGGAGCTGGTTCCACAGAAGAGGAGCTTGATAGCTGAAGGCTCTGGCTCCCATTGTACTTTTGGAGACTCTAGGAACCTCAAGTAACCCTGCTGCATTCTGGGAGCGCAGTGCTCTGGTGGGGTAATAGGGTACTATGAGCTCTTTAAAATATGATAGGGCCTGACCATTTAGTGCTTTGTAGGTGAGGAGGACGATTTTAAATTCTATTCTGGATTTTACAGGGAGCCAGTGCAGAGAAGCTAATACAGGAGTAATATGATCTCTTTTTCTAGTTCTTGTCAGTACACGTGCTGCAGCATTCTGGATCAACTGGAGAGTCTTAAGAGACTCATTGGAGCAGCCTGATAATAAGGAGTTGCAGTAATCTAGTCTAGTAGTAAGAAATGCATGGACTATTTTTTCTGCATCATTTTAAGACAGGATGTGCCTGATCTTTGCAATGTTACGTTGATGAAAGAAGGCAGTCCTGGGGTTTGTTTTATGTGGGAGTTAAAGGACATATCCTGATCAAAGATAACTCCCAGATTCCTTACGGTGGTGCTGGAAGCCAGGGCAATGCCATCTAGAGTAACTATATCATAAGATAATTTGTTTTGGAGGTGTTCAGGGCCAAGTACAATAACTTCAGTTTTGTCTGAGTTTAACATCAGAAAATTGCAGGTCATCCAGGTTTTTATGTCCTTAAGGCATGCTTGAAGTTTAGTTAACTGGTTGGTTTCATCTGGCTTGATCGATAGATATAATTGGGTATCATCTGCATAACAATGAAAGTTTATGGAGTGTTTTCTAATAACATTACCTAAGGGAAGCATATATAAGGTGAATAGAATTGGTCCAAGTACAGAACCCTGTGGACGCCAAACTCCGTGACTAACTTTGGCGTGCATGGAGGACTCATCGTTAACATGTACAAACTGAGATCGATCTGATAAATATATCAATATATTAAAAGGTGAATGTTGATTGCAGGTCTTTAACAGGACACAAACACTCGTGAACTTAGAGCATTGGGTAACTTTACCAAGTAGTATTCAATTCAATTTAGTTAAATTTATTTTTATATAGCATCAAAACAGAAGTTATCTTGAGACGTTTTATATATAGAGCAGGTCTTAGACCACACTCTATAGTTTAGAGACCCAACAAGAGATCCCACCAAAAGCATTGCATGGGAATGCGCTGTGGCCAGGAAAAACTCCCCGTATAGTGGGTAGAAACCTAGAGCAGAACCGGGCTCTGGGTGGGCGGCCATCTGCCTCGACCAGTTGGGTTGAGAGAGAGAAAGAGAGAGAGAGATAGAGACCACAGCAACCACAATAATAGCACAGCAGCTGTAAGAACTAATACAAGTAGGACTAATAACAAAAATCAATAGCAGTGGATGTAAAAGAGTATCAAAACTTCTCCAGTATCAAAACTTCTCCAGTCAAACAACCTGCAATTGATCCTTTTTGTACCCAGATCTTGAAAAAAATTACTATTTGTCAGAGCATGTGAGCGGAGTGGAGCGTGAGCGAACAGCTAGCGTGAGCAGAGGGATTTTGGATTTGGCGCAGAGTGGATTTTTAAAAAAAGTTAGAGTGTTGCCTTATCTCCCACTCCATCCTGCTCCAATTTCACTCTGGTACCGCTCACACCGTGAGTTTGAAGTATGTCTGAGCAAGCGAGCGTGACCCAGAATGTATCTGTGTATTGCGCACGGCGACTCATGTGATCCAAACATTTCCAATAACTCCAGAGCGTTTTAAAGTCCAAAAGTTTACAGTTATTGAAAAAAGATAGATGTAATAATTTCCAAAATTCATAACATGTTTTATCAAACAAAATATTCTGCTTCAACCCATATTTGTTGGTGTTTAGCCTTTCAAAAACAACATCTCCACTGTTTTCTCTGCCACTCGCCACACTCGTGCAATGGATGCACCTGTATTAACATAGCGGTACCCTAAACCTACAGTACCCTACAGTCCTAATTAAAATACAACGCCGCTTGTTTCTTTTTTGGAGCGAGCGGTGAGCGATTTGAGTGGAGCAGCTTTGATCTGGCGAGCGGAGGGAACGAACAGCTCCGTTAATTAGCCAGTGGGGCACACGCAGCTTCGATTCTCATGATGGGTATCCAATGAAGTAGAGCAGACTGGGGACGGTTGCAACAAGTCTTATTCCTCCAATCAGAAACAAGCTAGAGTGATGTCACTCATACTACACATGCTCAGTTAGACCCTCCTCCACTACATTAAACATCTGCTGCTGCATTTATTGAAAACAAAACTGATTTTGGAGGTATGACAGTTTTTTTCAAGAGCTGTATTTTTGTCATACTGTCCTGACCTCTTGTATGAATTAATCAACACGTAGTTTGAATGCTGTTTTGTTGACTTCTCAGTGGCATGGTTTGCATGTTTCAAGAATTCCTAGGACTACTGGCCTGTGTGCTGGAGCCCATCTGCTGCAATCTGCAGCAATGGTTTACTCAAGATACAATATCATCACACTATTATTATTATTCTGCATCTCCTAACCATTGCTACATCCATGAATAAACATGAGGAGAGAAGTTGTACACTAAATATAAGGCATGATCCATTACATAATTCACACATTTTCTATGGTTGCTTCCAAAGAACGTGTGCATGCATGCCAGCATTCAGTTTGACTGAGAAACAGCTACTTGTGATAATATTTTCTTGGCAGAATAGCAGTCAACATCCTGTGACATTTAATGATATTTAATAATAATAATAATAATACATTTTATTTATAAAGTGCTTTTTACAGTACTCAAAGACATAGGTTAAAATGATCATATAACAACACACATTAGATCACACATTAAAGCAGTGCTGTGGTTGACCTGTTGCTGCAGTCTCTGATGTGTATGGGGAGTGAGTTCCAGAGTAAGGGGGCAATTAGAGAATGCTTTGTCTCCCCAGGTCTAGTTACCCAGTAACAGTTCCCCAGAGGTCAAGGAAGTAGTAAATAGACTTAGAGTAAATATAAAGACTGCAGCACATCTGATGAAAATCAAAGGCAAAGTGGGGAAAGGAAGGGAAAGCCAGGTGACTGCTGACGTTGCATTAATAATACAGACTGTGATCAAAGGACGGACCTGCTGGTTTGCTGCCTGCTCATTGACACACCAGAATGTAGTGATGAAGTTAGGACTACCCAGGAGACTAAAACAGAGGACTACCATGCCAACAGGAGCTCGAGAGCTAATGAAGGACTTTTAATAGGAAGGAAATCCTTCCCCTAATGACATTGTAATGAGTATCAGCCAGACAGCTGGAGTGAATGACAGAACTGTGAGTGATGTGACCTTCTAGTTGACAGCTCAAGAGGAAGGAGGCAAGGAGGAATGAGCTACTGCTACCGTGCAGGGAGAGAAAGAATAAAATATATACGTAACAGAAATGTCTGCAAAACTAAGAGAATATTGACAAATGTGACCTTTCTCACTTCAACCACTTGATGTTACTGAATATAAAAGTGCCAAAGCAAATCAAGACAGGACAAAGAATAGAGGAATAGGAGAAGAATCATACATTCTCACTGTGAAAAGATGCCTGACAGAAAGGAAGATATTTGATTTGTCTAGCTGTATTATGCGCTGAGCAGCTTCTTTGGTGATTTTAAACCTTCATGGAAATCAGAAATGTTGGGATATCTCTCCAGGCTAGGTGTGCAATGGTACACAGACGTCTTTCGGCTCATATCCCGGTTTAGGAGCCACGGTTCAGTGCCAGTAGAAGAAAAAACAATCCATACAAATATGTTTCCTTTCATTCATTTTGAACAGATAGTAGTGTAAGTGTCAAAGACAGACAAAATCCTCTTGCTGGGAACTGAACAGTGAAACTCAACGTCTTTCATGTGCACAAGCTGATAGCTGAATTGGGAAACCCAGGGAATCATTTCTGGGGCAGGTTATCCAGGAGAGAGCCTGCCTAAACTGAACTTGATTGAATATTATCTGTGATAAATACCAATGGACTAATACAATAATTCTAATTAGTGTTCTATTAGCTGCAATACCAGCAGTATAAAATATACTTCAGCAAATCAGGACCAAGCATATTTATATCATCCAATGTGATATAATATGATATGAAGGAATTATACCACATTTTGTATGCAGGTAAACGTCCTAATGATTAATAATATAGGTATGCCGCTAAGGCCTCACCTCAAGCCCCGCGCCTTTTCACAGAAACAGGGAGAATGACAACACGATTGTGGTTTCACTAGCTTTGCTGACATATCTTCTGAACACTATTGCAGTCATTCTTTTCACATCGCCGCAGCTTCAGCTCTCAGAAGTCTTCAGTATTATGAAGTATTATGGTACAACCTTTATCCACTGCTGCAACATTCATGTCCCTGTTCTGTCCACATAAAGCAGTGCACGTAATTGCATGATTATAGAGGGGTTTTTTTTATTAAAGTTACTTCCATGGGTGCAATACAGGGCCGGCTTAAGGCATAGGCCATATAGGCGGTCCCCTAGGGCGCCACCTTCTGGGGCGTGCTGGACGCACTCTAAAAAAAAAAAAACATTGGGCGCCCTTCCTCATTTTCTGCATTGAGGTCAATAAAGAAAGAAATACACTTTTCACCCGTGTAACTTTCGTTACACGGGTGAAAAGTGTATGGACACTTTTAATCCAACAATATCAGTGATCAGTTGTTTATTTATATTCTAAATCTTAATTTTTGTCTTAAAACCATTGTGATGTGTGTTGTAGTTTACGGGGCTAGGGTTCTGGGGGGTGGAACCCTAACCCTAGAGCAGCGCCGCCAGCGGCGGTGGGGGGGGGGGGCTCCAAATCCATATGTCGCCAATAGGGCAACAAAAGAGCTAGAGCCGGCCCTGGTGCCACAGGTCAAGAACCTGTCTTTATAGTCAATTTATGTGCATTAATTATATGAATGTGTGTGACGCTGTTTGCCCTAGTTTATCTGTAGGTGTGGATAAAATAAGACAAACACATACTGTACAACAGAGGTGTGGACTGCAGTCGCAGGACCTGGACTTGAGTCAGACTAGAATGAATCTGATGACTTCAGACGTCACTCAAAAATAATTCCAACTTGACTGTGACTAAACACTAATGACTCATAATGTACTGTAAGTGTGCAGCAAATCATCTCTTCATTTTACTGACAACAACATCAGTCTGACCGCAACCAATCACATCGCACAGAGGGAGGTCACATTGATATAAATTATAAAGACCTTTCTGTGGTCAACATTCAGCTCAGAGATGGCAGCTGATTGTAGCTGTAACAGGAACAAGACACACCTGATACATTTGTAAGTTTTTCAAGTTTATATAAAAGTAATAAAAAAATTTAATTTATAATACTAATAATACTCTGATTTTAAAAAGCTTTAAGACTTGGAACTGACATGGGATGCGTTGGTCTTGATTTGGGACTCAGGACTTAATAGCCAAGACGTGAGACTTAATTGAGAAACAATCACTTTGTTCTACCTCTGCAAACAAGTGGAGTACTCCCTATTTATACACTGATATTAACACAACACCCTAAGTTGCACAAAGCCCTATTTTGATGAAGCCCTGTGCTTCATGATCCGAGGAGTACTGGTCTTATGTAAGCATTTTCATTAGAGTGACTTTCTCTTTAAATGGATGCCACTCACAAACTCCATGTAGGCCTACATGTCTGAAATGTGTCTCACTAGCCCTGTCTCTCTGTCTGCTTGTGTGCTGTCCAGGTGGGAACTATCGTGGTGTGTTTGCACTGGGTCTGGTACAGGGGGAATGGAAGATGTATGTGAAGTGGCCGCTGGACAGAGAGGAACGCAACCTCTACATCATCAATGTCACTGCTAGTGACGGACTCTTTGTTTCCCAGGCAACGGTGGAGGTGTCAGTGATAGACACCAATGACAACAGCCCCATCTGTGACCAGGTGAGGAATAAAACAGAATGCTGCCCTTTTTAAACGACAGATGCAACCACAGTGATGGCTAAAGACAGTGGTGGTGAGCTTTAGATACCTTTTTTATTTGACTTAGTCAACTGTAAATGAAGCCGTTGTAGAAGCTTCACCAACTTTTCATAGCGTAATTTCATTGTTTACATCTTTGCTGTGTGTGTGTGCAGGCTGTGTACACGGCCTCCATTCCAGAGGACCTCCCAGTCAACAGTGTGCTGCTGAGGGTTGGAGCTACAGATGCAGATGTAGGCCTCAGTGCCTGGATCCAGTATTCCTTGCATGGTCCTGGATCCCAGGACTTCAGCATGGATCCGGACACCGGTATGCACTCAGTGTGACTTTGAAAACACACCCATACATTTCTCTTGGAGAAAAATTTCATACATAAGCTTTTTTCACTGAGCTTGCATGAATTGTAACTGGAATCAATCCGACATGGAATGAAGTGCAGCAGTGAAATGTGGGCAGGTCAGCAGCTTATAACATTACACAGCCAGACACACATTTATTACTTTAGATACCGTAGAACTGGTATGACAGCCTCATGGCACCATGTGGCTCATCTCTTTATGTTGTTTTCAACCTGTCCAGGTGAGGTCAAGTCATCTGTGAGTCTTGACCATGAGATGACACCCTACTACCGGCTCGTTGCCCAGGCAACTGATGGTGGTGGACGATGGTGCTGCACTGAGGTGCAGCTGGCAGTTACTGATGTGAATGACAACCCGCCCATCTTCACCTTGTCACAGTACACCGCCAGCGTCTACGAAGACACCGCCACCAAAGCCCTGCTCACACGCATCCAGGCCATAGACCCTGATGAAGGTGTGTACTACTAGTATTACTACTACTGGAGTTACCTCTGCTGCAAGTACTGCTTCAAATGCTCCTGTACTATGTGTTATTCAGAAGAAACCCTTCATACGTTCAATTCAAGGTGCATTCATTTAGAAGAACAACAGACAAATGAAGGTGTTTAGAATGTGACAGAAGTAGATGTTAGAGAGAAGCCCCGCCTACTTTCACACCTCCACACACCTGGCCAATCACCACATAGTTGGGCAGGATAGTCGGTTTCAAAAACGTACAAAACTTGTCAGATACAGTGAGACGATCCGGCATGCTCTCTGAGACCTTTAAACCTCTCATGTGTACCTGACACTCCTCTTCTGGCTTTGCAGCAGGTCTGGGCCGTATGGTGGTCTACTCCCTGGCCGACTCTGCAGGAGGTTCCTTCTCTATCGATAAGTCCTCAGGCATCGTGGTCCTGGAACGCATTCTCGACCGTGAGGTCCAGCCAGCTTATCAGATAACAGTCCATGCGTCTGACCAGGGTTCACCGCTGCCCCTCTCCTCATTGGTCAACGTCACCATCACTGTGCTGGACATCAATGACAACCCGCCTGTGTTTGAGCGCCGTGATCAGCTGGCGACAGTGCCGGAGGATGTGGGAGTGGGCACTGAGGTCCTGAGAGTTTATGCTGCCAGCAAGGACATCGGAACCAATGCTGAGATCACTTACAGCATCCGATCAGGCAACGAGCACGGGAAGTTCCACATCCACCCGCTGACCGGTGAGTGTGCTAACCACATCCTGCTTCACGTCCGTAGAATAGTGTATTGGTCAGTGACAAATGTGCTCCATTCCAGCCGCACAGTAGAAACATGCCAGCGTATCTCATCTTAAGGATATTCAGTGTGTGTGTGTGTTTGGGGGGGGGGGGTGCACCGCTCAGTGATGTATCAGGTTTTGATAAACACACACAATACTTTTTAGTAGATCAAGTCTTGCGTGGTTTAACTCTGTTCATGGGATTTGTTGACAGTGATAAACACATCGATGATCTCTAGACCTTTAACTCCTTCAACTAGCCACAAACTGCTGTGTTTGTCATTGGACAGGAGACCTTCAGAAAATGTTCTCTGTTTGGATAAATCCTGCTAAATGCATATTTCTGTTCCCTCTCTCTTCTCACCTTGCTCAGGTGCCATTTTAGTTGCCATGCCTCTGGACTATGAGAACTGCAGGGACTACTTTCTGACCGTGGAGGCTCGTGATGGCGGCACGCCACCACTGAGTGCCATTACGACGGTGAACATAAACCTGACAGATGTGAATGACAACGCACCCATGTTTAGCCGTGACCTCTACCCTGCAGTGGTGTCAGAGGACGCCACCACAGGAGAGTCTGTGGTCCAGGTAGGTTCCAGTTACTGGCCATATCTTCATGAAATATGATCTGATGGATGTTTATGGTCCAAAGAGGATCATTTATTAATAGTTTGGTGAACCCCTGACTTTTTGATTGTAGAAAAATCTCTTTGACCAGCACTTCCCTAATGGCTGCGTTTCTGGTAAATTTCCTCTGAATATTCATGATCCCCAGAGGATAGATCACAATGTTTTTGGGGACCCACTGACCTTTTCTTTATAGCGCCACCAAATGTCTCCCTTTACACAAGAGATATCTAAATCTAATGTCCATGACATTTACTGAACAGATTTCTGATCCTCAGAGGACGAACATTTCCATTGATGAGCTTTCCTCTGGTACCTTAGGCCACCATAAGACGTCCTTAAGGAGGCTCTAGCAAAATCTCAGTTATGTTTGTTCCCCTTGAAGAGCTTTAGACCTTTATGTCTTGTTAGCCAGCATATACTCTCTTTATATGTGACTGACTGAAGAGAGATGGTGAGACTAGTAACTGGTCTTCAGTGAAGTGGCTCTGTTCAGTAGGAGCCTTGAAATATGTGGCAAGACTTGAAAGGGAATGTGTTTGTGTGAGAGAGCCTGTATATAGTGGACGGTGGACAGCAGTATACAGAGTACCAGGGTGGAGGGGCATAGTGAGGTTATAAGAAGGGGGATTATAGGCCCAATAAAGTCTCGTGACCCGTTTAAACTTTGATTCATTTTTCTACTTTAAAGTATGGCGACTCTGTATGGCCCTAAAGAGGAGTGTATTTGAGTGTTTTTTGAGCTCTCTTCACGTCAATTTGCCATTCATTCCTATGGAGCAAATAAATCGCACTTTCACGCGATTTTTTCGGGAGCTGCTACGCCAATCTCTTAGAAAAGTCATAGCACACCATTCCCGATCATTCCGTCACTGGTTGCCATGGTGATTGGGGGGCTGTGAGGAGTGTTTAGTTTCCTGTTATCATACAGTAAGAGTTGAGGGCTTTTATTTTGAAAATTAGGTGAATATCTAGTTTCCAGTTATCATACCGTGAGAGTTGGGGGCTTTTAATCACAGGTGTAATTAATAACATTAATTATGGCCCTGATCCATTGAATCCCTGGTTTAGAGCATGCTGGCTCACTGAAATAGCTGATACAGTAAATAGAGTGGTGTGTGTGTGTGTTTGTGTGTGTGGGTGTGAAGAGTGTGAGTGTGTGTGTGTGTGTGTGTGTGTGTGTGTGTGTGTGTGTGTGTGTGTGTGTGTGTGTGTGTGTGTGTGTGTGTGTGTGTGTGTGTGTTAGTCAGCCTGCTCTGATTGGCTAATGTGAATCACCTGTCTAGCAGCAATCAAACATTGCCGTGGTGATCCCTCACTGAGGCAGTTTATAATAGGAGTTAACCAGAGACATACATGTCATAAAAGTGCTTCTACAACAGAAACCGTGACTCCTATCGCTTAGATTGTTCATAAGACCAGTTAGGAGTCTCTGATGAACAAATGGTGCGAAATTTGGGTGTGTAGTGTCAAAAATTTGACCTCGGCGGCAGTTTCGAAAAGTAGGACATTTTTTCTCTGATCCAAAAAATTCTGTGAAATCTAATATGTGCCGCTATGGGAGCATAGCCTGGAGTTGCTCTCACTTTCAGGCATTTATCGCAAAATGTGTAAGTCCAACTGATTCCATAGCTACATGACTGCGACCGGCACAAAATTTCCTACAATTTGATGAACAAGTTATCTATGAAGAGTGACAACTGTTGGCTAGAGAGCAATTTGTTTGGAAAATTTTCAAAAGATTTTAAAGCTTTCCCGCACTCTAACGATAATGTCCACACTCTAGCTTTTAACGACCCACGCAATACACACCCATTATAAAATCTGAAAAGGTCTGAAAATTTCACAAAACGTAAACTGCGATTTCGTAAAAACCGTGCCAGCTATCAAAATGCTCATTTGGCCCGATAAAGTCCCAAGGCTCGTGACCCGTTTAAACTTGTAATCATGTTTCTACGTTAAAGTATGGAGACTCTGTATGGCTCCAAAGATGGGTGTTTTTTAACTGTCTTCACGTCGATTTTCCATGCATTCCTACGGAATGCAAAATTAAAGTTTAAAACTGTAAGTCGTTAGACAGAATATAGTAGATGGAGTTACTCTATAGAGATTTTATTTTGAAAAAAAACTGGTCCTGAGTTCCCTGTTAAGATACAGTTACCTTCTCTGTGTGTGTGTGTGTGTGTGTGTGTGTGTGTGTGTGTGTGTGTGTGTGTGTGTGTGTGTGTAGCTACATGACTGCGACCGGCACAAAATTTCCTACAATTTGATGAAACATTATCTATTAAGAGTGAAAATTGTGGGCTAATTGTGAGGAATTTGAGCAAAATTTTCATAAGATTTCAAAGCTTTCCCGCACTCTAACAATGATATCACACATATATGTATATATATACATATATACACATACATATACACATACATTCAAATACATACCCACACATACATCAAACTTTAATCAGCCACAAAGTTATCTGAGTCTAAGGAATCAACACGACTAAGGAAAGATTACCAAATCAATGAAAACTTGTCGGCTGACCCCTTAATAGTATACTGGATTTTCTACAACTTAATAACATATAACATATCTCTGAGCCATTGTGCAAATGTTGGAGGGTTGCAATTTTTCCATCTAATCAAAATTTGTCGTCTTGCCACCAGCGTAGCAAAAGATAAAAGGTTTAGTTTATTTTTGTTTAAGGTGAAATTTTGTGGTACCACCCCAAACAAAGCAAGACAGGCTGATGGTTCTTAGGATTTATCGGTAGTTTTGGAAAGCATATTGAATATTAATTTCCAAAAATTAAATAATTTAGGACAATCCCAGGCCTGGCTCTGCTCGCAACGGTCACACATGGGGTCTATATCGGATTAATAGACATATTGACCATCTTCTCCATATCTTTTCCATAGCCCGTGACTTCCCCTTCGGGCCTCTACAGCATTCAGATCCACTTTAGCACAGCAAAACCTCAAAAGAGAGTTCTGTAGTAAAACCAACAATGGAATAGAGACAGTCGGTCTGAGATAGTCTTAAATGTCTAAATGAAAGTTCATCATAGACAGTTCTGCTGTCGTCACCTAAATAAATATATTACATGGGAAGCAAGTTTTATATCAAATGATAAATGAAAGATAAGCTAATGAAGCTGTTTTTGGACGAGCTCAGAATGGTGTAATAATGACATTATTAACATGAGGGCAATGCTCTTTTATAATGTAATAACTTATTCAAATTACGTCTGAAGTTGAATTATGTTAAACCTGTTTTATGTATAACTGATACAGTCAAAGTCATCTTCCTATAGCATAGTAGGAATGTCTGTATGCTGAGCCAATGAGTTGAATTCAGAAGGCAGAAATGCAGGTTGATGTTTTTTGGGGGTTTTATATGGTTGTCACCCCTCGTCCTTGTGTGGTCATGCACACTTTACTACCCAATGATAACAGAGCATTGTCAGAGGAATAAAGAGGACTCAGTGTTCACATTGATGGATCACTCTTCTTAAACCTGTGTTAACTTCCTGTTATCTGGTTTTCATAATGTCCTCCCATTGATTGTGTCTGATGGCTTCCTGGCAGCTGCTGAAATCAACAGTACAGCATGCTCTGGAAAATGGGTCAAAACATACAGAATGAATGCCAGAAAACAGCATAAGTATGCACTGAAATATACTGTAATATCTGTGAAATGTATTGTAATTGTAATAGAAATCATCAAAATGCACCTCCTACTCAGGCCTGGTGTTTCCAGAAGGGTTCTCTATATTCATAAAGCAACATACCGAAGCAAAGCAGCAGCCTGTTGTTAGACTCCCAACGTCACTTTAAACTCTCTGAATGTCTCTTCAGTCTTATTTACTGCACACAGACTACTGCCATCGCCTCTTAAGTGTATGTTTGGCTTAGTAAAGTCTGGATCAAGTTATAAAATCAGCTACAGAAAGCTTCATAATGGACTTCATGAGGACCTCCAAGGTGGTGCAGTCTACATCAAAGTCCCTGTAACCATATT
>CAKAOI010046893.1:0-52819 GCA_916701655.1 Sebastiscus albofasciatus
TCAGTATATGACAAGTTGGGATGAAAATGTGTTGGTCAGTCACAGTTATAGAGAGTGGTTAGGAAGGATGCAGCCATCCATTGTTGTCTCCTGCAAAATATGTTGAAATGCTATAATTTGCCTTGCCAAATACGTTGTGGTGGAAATGTAACCGCTGCCTGGATTACGCTCACTGGCAAGAGTTTTTGCAACCCAGAAAGTATGATGTTCTTTGATATGGGCTACATAGTGAAAGCAGCAAGTCAGCAGCTTCTGCTCTGTGTCAGTGTCTATGCTGGAAGCACTCAGCCACAGTACTGTGATCACAGCACACATTCACTGTAGTTAGGCCTGTAAGACTGAAGCAAATAGACTTGGAGCCGAAAAAAAGATTCTTTAGGTTGTGGTTAAGCGAGTGGAATTTGAGCTGTCACATGGCCTGTGTAGACTGCTGTATTGATTGAGATTAAATTGCATCTGTTCCATCAGACGTACGTGAGACGGACAACTGAGAAACCCTGATTTTAGAGAAGTTATGTGCCATGCTGTTTCTTCCTGGCATCTCTGTTCTTTTGCTCCGCTCCCAGTAAAGAAACAGTCTAGCACTTATAAGCCTCATTCTTCTATGTTTCTGACTGCTCACTGTCTGTACGTTGAGGTTCTGAAAGAAAAATTGGTGTAATTGCTCTGTTCATCAATGCAGAAATCTTTGAGCTGTTCCCAAAACTTTTTGCTCTCCACTTCAAAATAAATCAAAGTGCTCAGAAAACTTGAACATGTGCTTTCTCTTTTCTGTCTATCACAGACAAACAGTTGTATTTTTTTTTCCCCCCCTCTTCTTAACAGTGAAGCTGCTCTACGGCGCATCCCTCCGTGGCAGAACCTGACTAATCACTGCACAGCCAGAGCAGAGTCACCTTGTTGCTGGGCTCAGATCCAGGAGGAGACAGTTATGGTGGTAAACCAACACCCTAATAGTGTCACCCAGGGACAAATCGGGCTCTCATTGTTCTGTCCTGTTAATAGATCAAGCCTGGCTGACGAAATGTTCATGTCTGTGCAAAGTGCTTATTCAGAGTTTGTGGTTGAACACTTAAATCAACAATGGATTTTTCCCTCCTTCTTTTATTATTCTACAGATTGCTCTTGCAGCGGTGCGTCTCTTTACTGGGGCTACCAACATCTGTCCCTGCAGGTGTTTCTCTGTGTGTCTTGTCTGTGTTTCTTTGATCACTGCTGCATTACACCAGTGTAAATTCTGGCCCTCTTTCAGTTCTTTGTCTTTGTTGTTCTGTCTCGGAGAGCTGTTTTGTTGATGTTTTTTGTTGTTAAAAGCGTGCAAGACGGCAAGCTCATCCCTCGCCACTTTTCAAACAAATAGCACATATTTGGCAATCATGCAAAATATCACAACAGATATCGAATGTCTCTCTATCCGTCCCAATGCAGTGATTAATTCCATCTTCAAACAGCTGAATGGTATCCTGCGGTCTGAACTTTCTACATGTTCATTCACTGGAGTCTCAAATTGGTAAGGTTTGGTTCGCTGTTGTTTTTGTCGGCAGCGACTGATCTTTATTTGATGGTTTCTTGATAGTTTAATAAGTTTGGCTTGCGGGAGTGGAGACAAACTTCCACACAGCATGAGCTCAAAACAGGACTAAAAATAGGAACAACTGGAGTCACTAATACCGTAGATGAGATGAAAAGCATCAGCCAGGTGGAGGGAGAAAGTATGATGAACATCACTCATGAGAGTTCACATGAAAAATCAACTAGAACATAGTTATATGTTGAAATAACACCAGAGGGGAACATTTAAAACTTACAGAGAGAAAGGTGAGGAATATGTTTTGAAAATTCTGTTGAACCAAAACAACGTGCAAACAACTATTCTGAAGCTTGTACTCCTTTATTTTACGTGTCAAATGATCTAAAATAAAAATAGAACAATGTCCCTGATTGTAGCTGTGCAAAAAAAACAATTAAAGCTGACTTTCATGGGTCAAATTTAGCTTATTTCAGTTGAAGAACGTGAGTGACGGTCCAAGAGAGGAGCCGTGGTGTGTTTTTAGGTCTGCTGCAGTACAGAGGAAATTCCCTGAGGGCTATGGCACTGTGCAGAGTGACAACTGTAAAAAACAGTACAGTTGTATTTTGTTTGGTGGCAACAGAAGTGAGCACATCTGGCTTTGATCACCATGGTGATGATGGTGCAGAGAGTGACAGGGCAAACAGAGCGATAGAGACAGATTCTCAGGGGAATCATTATCCTGTTTAGTAAGTCTAATGAGAGAAAAGGTGTTGCACCTCAGCTAACTGCTGTCCTTGTTTAAAGCGCAGGCACATGCACAAGCTTATATACAAGGTGGAAGTAAAAACAGGCACATTGTGTATCATAGATGCAAATAAATCCCCCGTGCTATAATTCTAGACACGCATAATTTATTGAGGGCTGCAGTTGCACAGTAATTAATACTCTGTTAACACTCAAAACATGTCACAATGTCATCACAACAATCACGTAGGCGAATAATTGCTTCAAATTGTTGTACAAAAAGAAGAGATGAAGCTGTGGGGGAACTGGTGAGGACAAACTGTAATAATGTTTTTTGATTAGAAGCAATACAACCCACCTGAGTCTAACACTACCTTGAGTTTTATTCAAAAGAGATTGTAAAATTGGTAAAACTACAATATTCACCAAGAACATAGGACATTTTTAAAAAGGACAAATTCACGTTTTTCAACCACAATGGTCCTAATGAACAGTGCAGAGCAGCACCCTATAGCTACGTTTATGTCCACTTGACGCAACAACAAAATTGCAGATGATGCCAAACTAATGGCAAATACATGTATTAGAAAGACACAAGTATGACATAACATTCACGCACATATTTTGGAAAGGGGACAATATTTTGGGGAACAGGAGATGACCTGTTCCTATTGTTTTTTCTCTAGTTCTTGTGCCAGCTTCATGGCGTCAGCCCTGGCGTGCCACAACGCCGGAGCTTCGTCCTCAAACAGCGCAGTCTCCTGTTAACAAGCATGCCAAAGAACAGTGCTTCAGGGAAGGAAGACAACTTTCTCATTCATCAGGATTGTTCAGGTATCAGGCAACACAAAAGCTTCACATCAAGACAACCTGAACATCAGATATAAATCTAATCCTCTATTATCTTTCATCAATATGTCATCTGTATTTTATACCGTCTTGAAACAGACAGCCATACAAGAACTTATGAGAATAAGTAAAGTATGGATTTAACAAACAATAAAGGTTATTGCTCTGAAGCAGTTTCAGTACTTGGCGCCACAGACACAATTGCTCACCACTTAAAAACAAGATGTGTCTCTTTTCAAGTCGTTTTTTTAGTATATAATCAGTACAGTATTTAAAGAGCGTAATGATGTAAACACCTTGGGAACGTGTCATAAAAAAAAAAAAAAAATCAATATGTTCCTGTTTAATCCCCCCAGAGCCGAGGCTGCTGTGTAAAATAGATTTTTTTATACTAATAAATAGTTTTGTACTGAAAGAAGTCCTTGTTACTTGACATCCTCGTCTCTCTTGTACAGCACAATTTGGATTTTTTTTTTCGCCACAGCCTTGAAACTGCATTTCAACATCTCAGTCAGGGCCTCACGTCTGAGTCCATCGATCATGCACAATATTTACTTTTCCTGCGAGCTTCGTCATCTGAGGCATTTCGTGGAAAATGTTGCTGAGGATTAATTCCTTGCTCACACACATTTGTGTTAACATAACTCCACAGTCCACAGCTTAACAAAACAAGCAGTTCTCCATGTGTGGATACAATAGGGGGGGTCATGTGCTGACTGCTGCCAGAACGAGTGGTAAACTGCCAACAACTGTGGCCTGGTTCTTGAACAACCGTTCAACCCTAGTTTCCTTCCCCACCGACCCACAGCAGCAACCTCCCAAATAAGATAAGACAACTGAGTATCTTCAAATTAGAGCTCTGGCATTAAATTCTGTGCTCACTCATGCACTCGCCGTGTGTTGAGTCTCTTTTTAACAGGAAAAGCGAGATTAGTCTGCGACAGCAGTGGACAGCAGGGGCAGTAACTGTTGTCTGGTGCAGCTCCGGTAGACAGGTAAATGGTGTGGGGAGTTTGGCTTATTGAACTTTGTCACAGGGTTGATGAACATGCAGCTAGGCAAGCCACAGGCTCTACAAATCACCTGGAGCACACTCACACAGGATGCTGGCAAAGAAATGGAAACACTGTGCTTTTCTGGAGCAGCCTCTCAGGCTAAACAGCCTCTACAGTCACCTCCCTGACTTCAAACCCTGTCTACCCAATCACGTACATCTGTTTTCCGGGTCACAGCATTTGCAGACATCTACTAAAAAAAAAAGAAAAAGAAACAAAAAAAATAACAGTCCTCACCTACTGGCCCCAGAGTTCAGTCCTTTCCCCGACGGTATTTTTCAACCTCCCAATTCACAGCTCAGTTTATAAAAGCTTGCAGCGCAGTTCAATACGAGGCTAGTTTCCACACAATTCACTTAATGTTGCCTCGGTAACACGGCGATCAAATATAATCCCCCTGTGACACAGTTTGAACTGTTCTACGCTATTTCCTAACTATTCGAAAATATGCTTTTTATAACGAAGCCTACTGTTTGACTTTTCTAAAGATAGACGTGTCGTCACTGGTTCGACCCTAACAATGCAGACATGTGATAATCCTGTCACACCCAGTGGATATGATCTCTATGTGTTATGTGCAGCAGAGCGTGCAACGTTTCCAGTGATGTGGAAGTGAAATGGTCATCTAGCAGCCCTGACATCCGCTGGTATTGATGCCTTAATCTGCCTTTGGAGGATTTGGAGTAGCCAGAGGTGTGTCTCTTCTGATGTCCAGACTTTTAAGACCAGAACACATTTCCGTTTTATTAAATATTAACAAAAAAACCCTGCTGTGCTTAGCTTTTGAATTTACACTCTTATACTGATCAATTCTTCAGTTACCTCACCTGTTGCAGTTTTGATGTCAATAAAAGCTCTGTTTTGTGCAGAGGGAGACCCCCACTCTTACCCCCCCTCTCTATACAAGCCTGTAATCAATAAAGCTCATAAGTCTGAGCGAGCTTCTGCTCCCTACCCGGCGAGAATCACTGAGCGTCAGACAGACCAGACACACTCCTCCTAAAGGTGCCTCCCATCGCATACAAATCCCGACTCTCTGTCCTACCGACTCTGCTCCGCCGGGCTCTGCCACATGCGCATTCCTCCCTCGAGACTAGAGACAACCAGACAAGTAGATAACGTTTTAGTGAGTTCCAGCCAAGAAAAAGATTAATATGGGGGAGCTACATATTGCTTGTGTGTCTTCGTGCTTACATGAATGTGTGTTTTGAGGCTATACTTAATGCATGCGCTCACATGCGAACATACGATTTTTTTATAGACATGTTTAACAAATTGCATTAGTGTCGAAGGAGCCACTGTCGTATTTGCCTAATGAAGGAATTAAGCTTAAAATTAAGTTTAGGGCCAAAAGCTACAACATGCTAGGGAAATAAACAGCTTGTCTCATCGAATTTGCAAATCTTGTAAAGTGTTTTGAAATCCCTTTGATTTAGGACCTCTCTGCTCTGCAATGTAAATCAGCCAGTGAATAAATGACTTCATTAATATGTATGCCGCGCATGTCAAGCTCGCCCGCAGTCTGATGTCAACAAGATTTGGAACAAACTGGACTCTCATTTTGTTTTTGGATAGATGGACTGAGGTGGGCTGAGACGGGGGTGTTGTTGTAACAAATGTTTAAATTCCCACAACAACATTATTACCAGGGATTACACGCAATATGAGGATATTATCAAGCTGAGCAAGTAATACACACACACACACACACACACACACACACACAAAGCGCCATTCAGGAGTGAAATGCACGTCGGTTCTGGACTCAGGCCCAGGCATGGGAATATATCCCAGCCGACGTCACACATGGCTACACCACTAATAGGAGCAGGAAGGTTGTGGTGTAAATGGGGAGTTGAAATACATGACAAAAAGGAGGGAGGGAAGGTACCGACATCAGGTGGGCAGAAAGCCCACTGATCCTCCCTGAGGTCCGACAGTCAGGTCAGACAAACCAACACGTGGTCGGCCTGCAGATGCTGAAAGCAGCGTGTCGCTGCGTAAAAGTCAGTGCTATATCTGGTTCAAAGCCAGTGATAGAGAGGCCTAATTACTCTTTCATTATGAGTCATGCTACAGAGTATTCATGTGCAATTAGTGAGCGATTCGCCGAATGTGTTTGTGTGCGTACGAGGCCCATATTGTAGGCATGCATGTGAGCAGACCAGCTCCAGAGACTGAACTTTGATGTGTTTCCTTGATTGTATCCTCTGGCAGATAACACTGCTGTGTGATTTGGGGCGCAGGGGTTAGAGTCTCTGAGTCAGCTCCAGCTCTGCTCTGGGAACAGCCAGTCTCCCACTCGTTTGAAAATCACAGTAACGTACAGTTCATCTCAAGAATCAAACTACCACAGGCATCTCCTATAGCACAGCGGTGGCTCAGACCTTATCTGCAGCACTGACATGCACAGGTTGGCTGGTGCATTTCATTTCATTCATTCATTCATTCATTAGAGCCCATCAATGTGATCAATTTTCTCTTTTGTGGCAATTTTGGAAAAGTCTAAAATTTATTTACATCTTCAAAATATCCAGTTGTCCAGAAGGAAAAAAACATTTATTTCTTTTCCATTTGTTTCCCAGGTGTATTATGTCATAACGGATGCCTCACTGTGCTGATGTTATGCACATATATTAGTATATTGCACATATTTTGCAAACAAAGTTATAGAAGGCAGGTGGGAAGCCACGTTGATCCAGCTGACAAACACGTTACTGAATTCTAATAGAAGGACAATAATAATAATAATTTGTGATTGCAACCTATATGTTTTGTAAGGGGGTTGAGTAGGTCAAATGAGAGGGTCAAAGAAATAAATGCCACTCCTGCTGATGGCTGAGCACATGCAGCCCACTGACAGCTATGAATAACATAGAAACAGTCAGAGTGGGGGTTTCTGGCACAACTGCACCTACTGTACTTCCAAGGTGCATGGAGAAGGGAAAATGTCTGAAGAGGTCAAAACTCCAGAAACAGCTTAAGGCAACAAGTTGAAACGCGTTGGTCTTACAATCGAGTTGTACTATATACTACAAGTATTGTTCTATTTCCTACAAGTGTTGTTCTATATACTACAAGTGTTAACCTTTACGACGATCATTCTATTAACCCGAACTGCAATGTTTTTGTGCCTAAACCTAACCCTAAAGAAGCAGTGTGTAACATTTAGTGGATCTATTTGGAGAAAGGTGAATATAATATTAATAATGTTTTCTTTAGTGTTTAATCTGCTGAAAATATGAATTGTTGTGTTTTTGTTACCTTAGAATGAGCTGTTTATATCTATATAGGGAGTGGGTCCTCTTCGAGGAGTCCGCCATGTTGCACCGCCATGTTTCTACAGTAGCCCAGAATGGACAAACCAAACACTGTTAACTTTTCCTGTTTGGGCCGGAGTCGATGACGTTACTCACTCCTGTCGCCGTTGCTCTCTCTCTCTTGCTTCATCACTCACTTCCCACGTACACACACACTCTAAGCACTCTAGTCTTACAACAACTGGCTCTAGAGAGGGCCATTTGCATTTTCGCATCGGCCACCGTAACAATGTGACACACTTGGCACACAAGAGAAGTTGTAATCTGCAACCTCACCACTAGATACCGCCAGATCCTACACTGTTCCTTTAACCATAGTGTTGTCGCAGCATAACACGGATACAGCTTTATGCACGTTGTGTGTTTGTGTGTGTGTGTGTGTGTGTGTGTGTGTGTGTGTGTGTGTGTGTGTGTGTTTAGATATCATTCATGTTATTTGCATGCAAAATCTACCGAACCAACGGACAAAAGAAATTCTACCCGGGGCAACACTTCCAAAGCAGTCCACTTCCATGGGAGAACACTGCTTATGACTCTCTATGGTTTGTCACAATGAATGTCCCCTTTTACGTTATACATAGTCATTTACAGTCATTGTTAATACATGTATTTGTTACAGCAGCTTTAAAATAAATGGTAATCTAACAAGGCGATACTTTACCATCCTTAACCTAAGAAATAGAAACCTTTTTGTGAAAACGTACACAAATAACAGCTAAGGTTTGCTAAGGAACAGCTATTTTTCTGTTTTGTTATATTTCAAGACGACTATCCAATTATTGCTGAAGTTTTGTCTAAACATGAACAACGTTGTTTTTTTTTATGAAGCAACATGTACTTTCAGAATGAATTCAAATCAGTCAGAATTTAGACTTGGTCAGAGTTGAGGCACACATTGGATTCATTGTTTTTCAGCCTTCATCAAACTTGCTTTCTGGTTTCACTCGCTGCCAGTGTTCTTGTTCCAAATTACTTTTTAAGCCAGCCATTCTGTCATCTAGCTTCACTGCAGAGTTGTCAACCCCCCATTTAAATATTATTTAGAACTGACGGCCAGAGCAGGGAAAATTAAGCTCTTTGTGAAATAAAATCCACATACGTTGCCTGAAATGAATAAAGGCATAGTGACTGCCAGTTGCTTTATTCCTCATAAATGGAACTCCAATTAAAGCAGGGAGCTTTGTCTTGCTAGAGAGAAGAGACCGGGCTCATTTACAGTCCCACTTCCAGTATCTTGAGAAGTCATGACAGATAAGGAACATAGTATTACTGTAGAACACCCAGCCAGTGATTGGAGAGACACTCAGGGGGCAGCAAAAACAATTCCTGACATAGGATTGATGAATATTTTCAGCGCACAAAAGCAATTTACAGAGGACTGAAATAACATAATGCTCTTAGCTTACAGTGCGTTTCTGTGCTTAGTCCCTAAAGGCTCTATTTTCTTAGTCATATGGGGATTTAAATGTACTGTGTTCACATTGATGAAGGAATCATTTGTGGGTTTTGGATGCTTTGGAGGACTGGATTTATTTCTTTTCACCCATCCAGCTTGCATAGGGGCACATATTACTGTATGTCTGATATTAAACTCACTCAAGAGGGATATGTCTCTGTGTGGTTTTAATTGACACTACAAGTGAAGGAGAAAATGAACACGAGTTTGACTATAATCAAATCCCATGTGAAGAAAAACATTCCAGTGGAGGAAATGAGAGCTCGTATAACACCATGTATTCTCATTAGTGTACACTTTGTGTTTGATGTGTGTACTGTACTTACTGTCTCCAGGTGCTGTCAGACCAGAGGAGCCAAGCCAGACCAAGTGAGCAAAGTTGAATGGCCTTTCTCCTGCCGTTAACACTGCTTGTCTGCCAACATTACCGTGCATATGGTCAGTGTGTTCCCAGGCGGCCGGGCTGCGCACAAACATGCAGCACTTAAAGCTGCCATCTTCGCCTACGCAGACAAGCTGGAGAAGCACACGACTGTCTCCTCTTCGTCCGTCTGCCCTACATCCCATGATTCCAGTTGACAGCAGCAGACGTGTCACAGCTGGCTCTGAGACCAAACTCGAACAAAGGCAGGTTACGCCAAGTAGGTCACATGTCTTCTTGAAGGCTTCAATCCCCTGTTTTCCCCCACGGGGAACTTCAAAATTCTGTCTGTGTTCAATTTCTGATGTCATTTAGTGTTATGGCCTATTTACTACGAGGTAACATACAGTATATGAGATACATACACAGATTAGAAAAATGTTATTCAGAGATTCAGGGGGGTCAAAACTTGAGTCTTTTACATTTCTTCTTCTTCTTTTTTAGTAAACTAGTGCAGTACCCGTTCAAAACATGCCTGTTCAGAACGAGCCAAATGCGTGGCCTGTGGATATAGCCTGCTACAGGGATGCTGGGTAACTTTACAACCAAGTCAACCAGCATGATGCGGATGGCTTGCAGGAACAGCACAAATCTGCCATTGCAACTAAATTTGGTTAAGTGTGCCATACTTAACTTATAACTTAACCGCCAGCAAAATAACTCCACTAATTACATCCATGCTCTACTTTATAACGGCGGCGGTTATGTCAAAATAAGCGGCTAATACGCCTATTTGGAAATTACCTCCGCTGTGTATTTCACCGATGTTTCTGACCATGAGTAGCTGCAACTTGGTCGTGTTTTTCAGGGGCGGATTTTTTAGATTTGGGGACCCCAAGGGCAAACGGCGTCTGGCTTTACTTTTCACCCTCTCTAACTGGGAATGCAGGTATTGGCAGTAGAATAAGAGTAAGTTTTTTAAGTAAAACTATTAACTATTAACAGTAAAACTATTAATACCACATAGTTGAAGTACAGCATTCAATTCTAATATGATGCTGATGATAGTTTAATGAATAATAATGCATCATATTTAAATTGTTATATTTTGTGAGTAAAATCTGAATCCGCAACCTAACCAGTAACATTTCTCTGTCAGGTAAATGTACTACTACAATGTTTTCCTCTGAAGTAGAAGTCCACAGTAAGTAGTATATAGTTGAGTTAAGTGCTTTGGTGGGCTTTTGTTAGTTATTTTTCATATCTATCTAAACATCATAATAAATCTATAGCTGGTTGGGGTGCTTTCAGTTGGGGGCCCCCAGGCAGTTGCCTACTTTGCCTAATGGTAAATTCTGCCCCTGGCAATATTCAGGATCCAGCAGCAAAAGTGAATAGTCTGTCCTGAAGCCCCGCCTCCCGCTGCTGCACAGAGCGCTGTTCACTTGTTTATTCAAAGTGTATTAATATTGAACGTGTCACGTGTCCAAATTGCACCAATTTCGAAAAAACACTCCCTTGGTTCCCCAGCAATACACCCGCCAAGTGTGACATGAATCGGATGAACGGTTCTCGAGATATGCAAAGGACACACAGCCCAGAACACCTGGAGTTTATAAAGCACCATACTGTTGCAGTGGTGTTTTCTTAGACAAAAACACAAATTCTTACATTTAACAATATGCAAACACAGAACGTTTTTATCATTTGCCAAGCTCTACGAATAAAATCTGTCACAAAAACAACAACTGTCCCTCCATAAAACACCACTCAGGTTCTTTTATAACCGTTTAACTAGAATAACTCAACAGAAATGAAGGACATTTCACTAAAACGTGCAGTATATTATCATATCAGCAACAGAAGTTAAAAATAAAAATCTCATCTCAAAGACATCCCAAAACAAACACAACCTTTCCTCTTCAGGGAAATTATTAAATCTACCTGTTTCTATAGCTAATGGTTGTGTACCCGAATCTAGCAGTGTACATACTGAGATATTAGATTTTTAATTAAATTCTGCTTTGAACTAGCCTGTACACTGTAATTACTTTTCATGTGACAATATGTGTAAAACAAGTCTTTTTGACTTTGAAATCATGTCATTTTTAAGTTTAAAATTGTACAAATTGAAATATACAACAATAAATGCAAACCCTGTTTTAGAGAATGGCAACTGTCACACTCTGGAAGCTCTTTCTATGGCTTGGCATCAACTATGCATATGCAATATTCAATTTGTAAATGGAGCAACTGAGGGGAGAGACATCAGGAGGTATTTCACAGTTTTGTTCAAATGTGTAACATACTCTTTGCATGAATGACCAGCCTGCCATTAAACCTGCGATGGATTCTGTCTCGACTGCCATGTGAGGTGCGAGCTCTGGGAGTTAGAGTTGTTGGACTGCAAGGCAGTGTCAGATAACAAGTGTCAAGAGGAAATGACAAGAGGGGCTTCAGATATGGACAGGGGGGCCTTATCCTAACTGGAATCTATGCTGAACCAAGCATCCTTCACCTCAGCGCTGATATGGACACAGTTTTTGTCAGGACAGGAGAGAGAAAGCTGTTGGAGGGCTTCTGTATCCTCAGGTTAGGAACAGGAGGCACAGAGTATGTTAGCTGATGGAGGGTTGTGTACTTTTACCACATCAGTTTGTTTCAAACGCTGCAACCACATAGCTTGTGCAACTCACCATCAACAAGAAAGATCTTTGGGTGCACTTTTATCAAACAATCTTTTATCTTTCTTCACAGGTCACCTTCAAAAGCTTTCTGTAAAGCTTTGAATGTCTGTAAAGCCTTGAATGTCCTAAGACTCGTCTGACCATCCGCAGCTTTGAATTATGACCTTCTGCCTGTCAATAGTGAGCGCAGGCGCTCTTGCAGAAATAACATCTCACAATGACAGTTCTTTTTCCCTTTTGTATATTTCTGTACGAGATAACAAGGGACCCCCGCCGCCACACAAACACTAATCATAGATGCTCATACAGAGACATATAGAGACACCAGTAAAACAGCCAACTATCCACATGTTTCTGCATCTCCCTGACCCGTTGACTCATACACAAACACTTCTACACAGGAGCCTTTGAATCTTTAATAGCACGGACATCTGTGTCTCCTTCCACAGTGAATTGACCTCTCCCACTGGTGGCTGCATCCTGTCTGTGAGTGCCCAGACTCTATTCAGAGCCTCCAAAGGTTAGTTTAAAGGGAAGGCCAGAAACTTACTGTACATGTTTAGAGGGGCTAAGCATCTTCCACACGGGTCTGGTGGATAAAAAGCCCCCTGAGCGGTTTCAATCCACTGTTCAGTTGGTTATGGGTGTCCTATGTCTGGAAAAATTAGTCGATTCACTGATTAGTGGATTTACAGAAAAATAACCTGCAACTATTTCAATTATTGAGTCGGCGTTTGAGTCCATTTTCAAGCAAAAACACCAAACACTGAGTGTTCCAGCTGCTCAATTGTGAGGATGTGTGACTTTTCTTTGTCTTACGTGATAATAAATAATCAAAAGATTAATTGATAATTAAGATAAGTTCACCATCATATATTTCAAAGGCTGATCTCATACATCATTTGTAGCTATACCTACGAAAAAACACTTTTGCAGTAGACCGGCGTTCGTGTCCTATTTCAAGTAAGAAGTCAACGTTAATGTATTTGTCACGTAATTTACGTACTTAAGCAACGGCACTATTTTAAACCCAAAACACAATATTTTCCTTTACCTAACTAAGTGGTTTTGTTGCCTAAACCTAAGGAAGTTCACTTCATGGAGACAAAAGTTTGTTTTTAAAAGACTTTATGCATGTAACAAGTGGAAGTTGACATGTGTTGCTGGACTTTCATAGGGAAGCAAACACAAAATGAGGAATCCATTTTTCATAAGATATTGTATGAACCGTTGTATGAGAATACGTTGATATTTCCGTTTTCTGTTACTGATGTTCTTCCTCTCCGCTGACTCTCCACAACTTTCTTCTCACACACTGCTGAGAAAAACAAGCACCCCATTGCCCTCACCATCCTGGGAAAAAAAAAAAACATTGCTGCCCTGCTGCCCTCAACCTACTAAAAAAACACTGCACACATTGTGTTGCATGATAGACTGCACTGGGCTCTTGCCAAGCCCCTAGGAACAGCTCCAGGCTGTGTGGCGATTTTGGCATTCGACAGAGTCAGAGCTGCAGGTTGCATGAGTATGGCCCAAAAAAACATTTATCACAAAAGAAAATGCTGTAAAATTCAAACCATTTCCTGACCATCACGCACATTTAAAACATTAAACCTTTATTTGATTGTCCCTTTACTGAAAACAGAAAAGGTTTGTAAAGAAATTTCTGAAATGTTTGATATAACAATACAAGACAGAAGTAAAAGATCCAGGTCTTTTACTGCTGTCTTGCATTATTTGATCACATTCTGCATTGAATCTTAAACCCCATCATTTAACATTGCTTGATGTTCTTTTATTTGGTGCTAGAGGGTTTATTTTACTTCAGTGGATCTCTGACAAACCACCCAGACTCTCACTGTGGTAACAAATTATAATACTAGAATGGCACTCGGAGAGCGCAGACCTTTGCCAAGCTGCCCGAGTACGATTACCCCGCGCAGCTTGTGCCATCACCCACGTGTATTTTTGTTTATGTTGAGATCAGCTGTATGTAGCGGAGCATCGTAATAACTTCATTCAATCTGGACAGAAACAAAATAAATCTCATCTAAACCGCCATCGTTACTCTTTCCAACAATCACCAAGTGTGCTTTGGTCAAACTCAACTGTAATTATTTAATGTGAAAAAACGCTGAATCTACAGTTGTCCCACCCCGCTCTCTCTCTCTGTCCCTCTCTCTGCAGGCAGAAGGAAAGAGGCAGGGTGACGCGTCATGAACGAGTCTTCAGTTACACTGCGCATGTCTTAAAGCCTGTGGTGTTAATGCACAGGCTGAGCGGAGTTATTAAAAACAATTCCCGAAGCCGGATCATGATCTGGACCAAAAGCTAATGGGTTGTTAATTGTGCCACACCCCACCCCTCCAAAAAATGTCATTTAAATCCATTGCGGACTTTTTAAGTAAACCTCCAAACGGACAAACCAACAAACCAACGCCGGTGAAAACATATCCTCCTTCCTAGGCCTTTGGCCTTGGTGGAGGTTATAACTCATCCCTCTTAATGTCTGACCTACTGGCTCAAGGACAAACCTTCAGTGTTTTCTAAAATGTGGGACCCCATCTTGAATTACACTGGAATAGAGAGTGCACAAAATTAGGTCTGGATGTGCCACATTACTGTAAAAAATGTCCACCTGCCCACTTCATTTCAGTCTGGTCATTTTACCATGTTGCCGTGTGGCTGGGAGGTGGCATGTGCTTTTGAGAACACTTCACAAGTGACTTTATCTGTGTTTGCTCAGGCCCTATAGACGACAGGCGCATGGACAAATGCCTCTCTCGCTGTCACATGCGCACACACACACACACTTATCTTATGGTGACAGTAGCGCCTTTGTGTGACTAGCTGAAATAGTATATGAAAGATGTCAGTGTTGCAGACAAGAAATAAGAAGCGGCAGGAAGAATCTCAGGGATTTTGGCATTTAATGGCTTTAAATCTGTGGCACATACTGCTTGGCTGCTTTGGTAGAGCTGTTAAACGTCTTCATGTAAGTGACTTAAAACCCCTATTCATTCTGTGTGTTTGTGGAGAAAAGAGTGCAACAGAAAAAAAGAAAATGATGTAGGATATTTTGACAGAGTAGAAGGTGAAATACCTTACAGACTGAGAGCAGATTGACTACAGAATTCAGTCATTACACACAAAAAGCACGGAGGTCATCTGCACCCTGTTCTCACATCTTCAGTGTGTGTGGCGTTAGAGTGCTGTGGAGATAATTGCTATGTGAAAGGTTTTGTGTTAAGCCTTCTCCGGATGCTATTGGTGTTACTTGGAAAGGTCATTTATTTGAATCTGCCAATGTAAGTCAGTAATTTCAGTCGGTCATTTGGATAGGAAAGTAATTCACCGGGGGAACAGTAATAAAAGGGACAGACCATTGAAGATGATTCACACCGTATAGGAAAACTCACTTGCTTTTACATGAGCTTTTATGCAATGAAAACATTCATCAACACTTTATCAGGAAGTTCCTCAGATGGCCCCATTTCATAGTAAAGAGTGATGTTGCTGCTGGTTATATGGCCTTTGTAATAGTGATGCCAAGTGAGATTGTCAGTTACAGCGAGAGACACCAGGCATCAGTCTCAGAAACATAAAACTAAGACTGAGGCCGTTACACACCGACGGCATTTTTTTTCCCATGTGACTAATTTGCTCATCAATATATTTTTTTAAACTGTTGTTTTTTGAGTACTTTCTAGGGCTGACCCAAGTGCTTTAAAGCTTCGACCGTCACCATGGTAATCAACCTCCAAATCAGTATTTGAATGCTTCATTTTTTGCATTTTTTTATATGTAATAATGATGTATAAATCCCAAAATAGGGCATGAAATAAGGAATAATCCCACAACATTATTCATTATTCTCAGAGATATCGCTGTTTGTTGTGTGTAAAGGTGTATGTGTGTACAATAGTGCGTCGGCGGCACTGAAACGGGGTAGATGGAGACAGACAGATAAAAGAACATGTCAGCCTCCTGTGCTGCGCCGCGGAGCTTCGCATAGCTTCGAATATTCCTCGCCTTCGAAGTCCAAAAAATGGTATTCCAGATAGCCCTAGTACTTTCACACAGAACGCAAATATTACACAACGATAAAGCAACGTAATTTTCTTTCGTAATGAGGCCGATTTCTTGAGCTTTCCCAACGCGAATAAAGGCATCAAACAATCATTTTGTACAGAACCGGTTGAGTTGCGCCTATATTTATGAAACAACAACACAGATGTTCTGTAGTCCGAACCAGGACGGCATGCTGCTATCAACCTTGGCAATGGTCATGTCTAGAAGGTAACCCACAAACTGCAAAATCTGCCAAAAACTCTTGCAAAGCTCGCTGCCCGACGACCTATCCTACCTCAACCATTCAAGGTCAGTCCATGACCTTAACCATTTGAGGTTAATGCCAAAACTTAACGATCTCACTAGAGTTACACAACTTGTCAACGACCCTTGAAAATGTAGCGCAGACCAGATCCTCTCCTTCCGTTTTTACATTTCACAATAAAAGTTCTAGACATACAATATCTGGAGGCAAGTATTTTACATTTTCGTCGTGTTTATCATTATTATGCCCCCGGTGTGTAAAGACCTTTAGACTAAAAATGTCTGCATGCACAAAGCTAAAAACATAGATTATGCAAATATTTCCATTACATTTATTAAACTCTGATTTCATGGCGTTCACACATCGTTCTGTTAATCTTATTGTTAATGATGCACGTCGCAATCCTAATGCCTCGTGCACCATTAGCCCTGAATGGACGTCAACACAGTTGTTTCACTTGGTTTGAATAGAAACACCAGTCATTAGCACAGGCCAAAGAAAATCACTGACACCACCACACAAGGTGGCATGAAATTCTAGCTCTCATGATGAGACCTCCTGTGAGATATCAATGCTGCCTGTAGAGAGTTTTAGTCTTGCACAGGAAAACTTCTGACTTGACGTGCCTTTTTAACTCGTCACGGGGGTTATTTTGGCATTATTAGACACTGCTCTTTTCTCCTATCAACATGTTTCCAGGTCAAGTGGATCCATTCCCCACTGGGAGCACTCCTAGCCAAGGTGGAATTTAAGCCCTCAATAAGCTGCCATGTTATTGAATTAAAGGCTTATGCTGCTCTTCACAAGTACGTCAATTATTCTCATTTCAATAGCGCACTCACTCACTTCTTTTTCAATTAAAAGGTAGATCCAGTGCTTAAACAGAAAGGAATGCATGTGTTGAATGGTGCGTGGGAGGGAGGATGCATCTAGAGGAAGATGTATATTTCCGTTTCTTTCACCAAACCGAGCCTAGTATGGATGAAATCATTCGGCGTGTTCGTGCTGATCCTGGCAGCAGCTGCGGTTGTGGTTACACAAGTCTTTCAGTGACGTTAACAAGAAATCACATTTGTTCTGTTATTGTGTTTCCTATAATAGACTGTCTATTAGAACCATGAAACACGGTCAAAGTTTAAAAAGAGACAAGAAAGCCTGTTCTCTTTTATGACGACCGATAACAATTATTTTGTTCCGTTTTTTGAAGATGCATTACAAAGTTGACATGGTTCTTGCTTTTGTGTCTTTTGTAGTTCGCATTTGATAAAAGAGGCTATTTATACATTTTTTAATACATTTTGAAGCAAAATTGACGGCATCATCACAGTGGTGTTTGTCAGTGGGTGTACGAGAGATGGGGAGACTTTCAACTTGTGTGTTGTTAAAGTTAAAGGTGAAAAAGGTCTTGTTGCATAAAAGGACAAAAGATGTCCCACTTTGTTCAGTGTTTCCTAATAGATCCAGTCGAGGGTAACAATAGGATTGAGGGGAACAAAGGGATTTATATTTAATAGAATGATGCATGTATTTATTACCCATTAGGTTTAGTGCTCTCTGTAAAATGTACTTTTTTTTCTACACTCATACTCTTTGACACATGCATTTTAATATTTCAGTGCAAGCCTCTTTTGTACTGGCATTTGACATCAGTATCATGCAGCTGAAGCCATCATTGCTTTGCTGGTTGGAACCTGATTGCCGACTCCGGGTTAACCATCTTGCAGTACCAAATGGCTTGTGATACCTCGTGCAGCTTGATGCTCGGCTTTCATTAGAGTGGACCACCTCAGACGGACAAACAACGGTCAGCCTGATCACAGGCAGCTCAGAAAAGAAGGGAAAGAAAAACAAATGAAGGCACTGCTTTTTAAACCCCCCATTATTAAACTAAGGTCAGAAAAGATGTAACAAGAGAGCAACTAATTCAGTTTACTGCAGAGAGAGGGATGTTTCAGCTGTAAATAGGACGAAGTAGTTAAAGCTGCAGTAGGCAGAATGTTTTTGGTATCATTGGGCAAAAATTCCATAATAACCTTTCAGCATATAGTAATTCACGTGTTCTGAGAGAAAACTAGACTTTTTCACCTCCTCATGGCTCTGTTTTCAGACTTTAAAAAATCTAGCCCGTGATAGGAGTCTTTGACCAATCACAGGTCAATTCAGAGAGAGAGCATTCCTATTGGCTGTTCATTCAACGGAGGCAGCTGTCAATCACTCGCAAACTCCGATCAAATGGTCAAACTAGGCAGCGCTGATCAAATATGAATCAATATTCTGTTACTGTAATGCCTATTTCTTGCCTCAAATATTTACAGAAACATCTTGTAGTGTACTGTTTAGCTGTAAAATGAGAAAGTTTGCTCCGGCTGGTGGGCGGTGCTTGGTATTTCCTCAACTGATCTCAACATGGCTGCCGGGTCACAAACTTTTTCAGTTTACAGCCAAACAGTACACTACAAGTCACAGGATATTGATTTGTATTTGATCAGTGCTGCCTAGTTTGACCGTTTGATCAGAGTTTGTAAGTGATTGATAGCTGCTCAGAGACGGCAAGCCTCCAGCTCGGCTCTGATTGGTTGTTTTCCTCTGGTCTGTGAAATCTTGCAGATGCCATAAGGAGCACCAGAGGACAACAGAGGAGCATAATTTTTTTCAGGTTACCTGTCTCATGCACTACTGCCAGGATATAGTGACTGTTTAATAAAAATAACTTTTTTAATCATATTTGTTCCAATTCTACCTACTGTAGCTTTAAGTGAGTTGGGTAAAAATGTACTTTGTTGCTTTGTGGTTAAAACTTTTTATGTAAACAGGACAAAAATGTCAACAAAATGAGTTCACAGTGATCAGAGGGAATATAGGTCCACCTTCATAATCCAGTCACATCAATTCTTCATTGTTGTACTTGAGGATGGTTGGTCATGTGAGTGTGAAGAATGGACCAGCATGCAGACGTTGATTTTCCAGAAAAATAGAATTTATTCAGACCGGCCACTAAAAGGAAAAAACATTTCATTAGTTTTGTCGCTTAGGGTTCTCAGCAGACAATTAACGAGGAAAAACCCTCTGATACACAAAACTCTGTCATTCCTCCATTTCCCTGGAGAGTGAAGAACACAGAGACCAACCAGTTTGTTGTCTTCCAAGACCTTTCACCCCATCACCTGCCGTCTGTGGTCAATCACGGAGCGTCTCTGGAATTAGTGCCACTTTAAACCAGGTGGTATCAATCTTGCCTCACTTGGAGCCAATAGATTGTCAAATGTACTTTGTACCCTCTCAGAAGACATAAGTATTAAGTAACATCGTTAGTGAAGTTGATAAACAAGTAAACATTCCCTTCTTTGGAACTGACTGACGTTACAGCAGGAAAATTACCCACAAAAAGGTTTTTAAGTGGAAGCGCACTCCTTCTTCGTAAAGGGTATGGCAGGTCAGGGAATTAAAGTCCCCCTACAGAAAACCTGTGTGAGCAGAAAGACTAAACACCTTAAATGAACAAGCATTTCTCACACATCACAGCTCATATACTGTATGTGTTGAACAGATGAGTGAGAGGAATGTGCACCTTCCTCCCAGCATACAAACCAACATTAACTCAAGTGACTTACATATTGGGAGTGGAGGAAAAATAGGCTACATGAAATTCATCAACAGTAATAATATCAATACTGTGTGACTTTAAATTGCTGTTGATTTCTATTTTATATGGACCCCAGCAACCGGTTTGCGAAACGTTCTGAATAAGGAATATAAAATGATTAATTTCCTCTGGTATATTTCCATATCTACACAGTTATCTGTGCTGTTAAAAAGAACAACACGTGACCAGAATATAACAGAGCTTCATGTTTGACATGCTTTAGGCAAATTTCTTCACAGCTATCGAGACTGTAACCGTCATTTGACCTGATCCGCACACACACAGAGATCTTGTCTCATTGTGATGAAGCAATGTGACAGTGAAAACTGATATCTGTGAAATGTTACCTACAAAGTCCCGTAGAAAAGAGGAAACTGAAAGTATAACCCCTGACTTTTTACTACAGATCAGTGAGCAGAATTAACTATATTTATAGTAGCTGATAGCTGGTCAGAAAACAAAAACAAAAGAAGCATCTAATTGTAGACTGGGGCAAAATGAAATATGCAGTATCGCATTGCATTTTTATTTTCTGTATTAAATTACATTTTTAATGGGATTGTTAAGCTACATTAAGTGATTTTTTTGTTAACATGAACATTGAATTAAATAAGTCTGTGTAACGTGAACGAGTACGGAACCCACTCAAGAGCTGTTCTATCACTCATCTGCAGCTCTTAGCTTCTTTTAATGTATTGTTTTGGCTCTCATTATATTCATACTGTCTGAGTCACACCAACCCCTCTAGCCAAATGCAGCTACTTCAGCAAACAGCTAAAGGCAAAGTAACTAAGTGTGCTCTAACTGCCCAGCATGGCAGAGAGCTGAAACAAATACCTAATAAGTCAAGCATCTAGTTAAAAGATCATGTGTTTTTTTTCTCAGGACTTGGTGGAACAAACTAGGGTTAAAAAGGTGACAGAACATTTGACTCGCATTTATCAGGTGGCCAGAAAAACAACTGCACTATGCTCACATGTTCCTTTTGTTATTGTACTGCTAACATGTGGGTGGTAGAAAAATTAGAGAAAAATAAAGCAATTGCAAACTGCCACCTTCTTCCCCACTACAGACCAGTGACTGCCGTTTTACTGCCATTGTATCCTCTCAGACTGACCTTTTTAATACAGTTCACAACCCTTTAGAAAACAAATACATTATGTAGACCAGTGTTTCCCAGACTTTTTTTCTGGGGACCCACTTTTTAAAAAAATGACAAACCATGTGACCCAATTTATAATATTAACGTTCCTGACCATTTTTACTGCCATTTCTGCATCCCCTTATAGCGAGCCGGGCATTGTTGTGAAAGAATCCCTGACAAGGCGATGCTGGTCTCTCATCGCCCTGTCAGGTTGATTCTTTCACAACAATGACCCGCTAGCTGTACATTATCCCGTTTATTACATGGCTACTTACTTAAGAAATCAATATTTTGACACAAAAGCGGGCCGCCAGAGTCCGACATCAGTGCTGTATCCATAGCAACAACCTGTTATACATAGCAACGGTCTGTTATACAGAAATTATAGCCCACAGAACGCCGTGATCGACCAATCAGAATCGAGTATTCAACACAGCTGTGTAATAATTAATTAATTAAAAGACTATGGAAGAAATTTATTCATAAAAAGAAATTATAAAATCTCCTGTGACCCACCTGTGGTTCCGACCCAGTCTTTGTGAATCACTAATGTAGATAACTGTAACTAGCTTGTGTTCTGTTATTAATTTAGCTGCACTGAAATTACTGATTTAACCCTGAAAGAAACCTGATAATGTTGGGAGAACAGAGCCTAATGAAAAGAGAAGGAGGCAGCCTTTTCACAGTCTCAATATGGATAAAGTCAGGGTGTCACCACGAGGCAAAGATGAATGTAGCTTTCAATGCCTCCGCTTCATTGGTAGTCCCCTGGCTAAGTGATTTTCTGTCTTGTAGCGATAACAAACGCAGGTGCTTTATCTCCTTAACGTTCTTCTGTTGTATAACGCTCTTAGATTATTAAACAACTACATCAGACACATCCAGAGGTCTTCGGGGAACCTCTACAACCAGTTGGCATTCCCGGGAAAGTGGGCAGCCTCTAAACTACATCCTGCGACATCGTGTTCATCCTGACACAGTCATGACAAAGACATGAGGATGATTAAACCCTACAGCTGTTTCACACAACTATTTAATGTGCTCTGTTTTGAAATCTCGCTACAGTACAGCTATAGAATGTGGTAAGAAGTAATTACTGGTAATTATTTTGTCTTGAAAAATACTAGATCATTAATCACTATAGTGAAGAGGGAAAGATTTAAACACACACATACACGCACACACACACATGCAAGGCTGCATTTCTGTACATCATAATTCTATTGATCTGTCATAAAGGGCCCATTAACCACTCTGCTACACACGCACACACACACATATTAACATATATGTCTAATTGCTCCAGAGTTTCTGAATGGTTCTGGCAAAACACCATGTTTGAGTTCTCCTTCAAAAATCCTGTTAGAATTATAGCTACATGGACATTATCATCCCCGCGGTCTAGGACGTAAAGCTGTTAGTGGGCGTAAATAAAGTCCCAGTGAAATAACGCCATGTGTATTGCATGAGAGGGCATAGGATCTCTGAGTGCTTGTGTTTCTATCAGCAGGGCTGCAGCCTTGATTGATGAGGCGATTGAGGCTGGGGAGTTTGCTACAAATCAGCAGTGTTGTTATGAAGGTTGGCTGGCTAGACCGCTATGCTCGGATCTCTATACGACGTCTCTACTGCTCTGCCCAGGGACAGAGTTTTCACAGCGAAGCCTGACCTCTGCGGTCAAAGGACGGCTGAAAAAAAAAAATGTTTATATATTCTGACCACTCAGCCGACTTGGTAGCGAGAGAGACTTCCTACCGCTTGCACACACACATGCAGACGTACACACGCGTATAACCCTTGCCAGCAGTGCATCACCCTTCTCAGCCCAGACTCTTTCAAGTCACGCAACTCGAGCACACAGGCGCACACCCATACTCAGTCACAACCCCAGTTCTCCTGCTGCCAATAAAAATATGAAGAATGAAGACAGTGAGATGGAGCTACCCGCCATGGCACAGGGGGAGTTTGGGTAATATTCAGACAGCTTTGCCTCAAGCAATGAAATCAAACAGAAGCTCCCCGCAGAGTTAGATGTCTGTTATTAAAGGCTGTTCTTTTGCTGTCAGGGTCAGCACAGACCCTCTCATACCAATGCCCAGGAAAAAAAAAAACCCACAATGGTAGATGCAGAAAAAAACAAAAGCTTAGGTTGTGTGTGTGCTCAGTATACCGCACATCTTTCAAAGGTATGCTGTGAAATAAGTTGCTGCCCTTGAACAAGGTGAAATGATGTCTACATCTTTATGTTTTAACTCATTTACCCCCTCCCTTTTAAAAGGCCTGGTGCTGTCAACAGCTTTCTGAATGTAGGCAATCATACACATACCTGACCGAGCACTTATATGGAACTAGGGTTTCTATAAGAAGAATTAGATTTCTAAAGCACTGCAGAAGAACTTCATCAAACCCCACAACAGATAATTTGCAGCGATAGTTATCTGAACCATTTTTCTTCATCACATCACTTGAACATTGAACATTGATTGTAAACTGTATGTTGTCCCTTGGTCTTACAGGGTACAAAATGTCTTGTTCTTTTCCACATTTATGAGAGACGTGATGTGTTTTATCAGGAGGTGCTATCACTAGCTCAATGGGTAAGGAAGATTTAAAATGCATAAATTAAAACAACTCACTCAAATACACATTGATACATGTTGTTACATAAGTGTTTGAAATTAATTATGTACAATTTTATTTTATTTGAAAAACTTCCGGATGCTCATGCTGCCTTCCCCAATATACATATTTATATATATATTTATATAGTGACACTATGTGTAAAGGAGTTATTAAGCTTCTTTTTTTCTCTTTTTTAAGATGAAGATGCACCGCATCAGCTACTACTGATGAAAGCCAAATAAATAACTTACAAGTACAAAACAAGACTCATATCAGGTCTCGTCTTACAGTAATTTTCTGAAATGTAGCCCTTTGTTGTGTTGCCAGAACAAAAATGACAGTGACAGTTGACTGTCAGTAGTAGTGACATGAAGCAGTGCAAAATTGATCCATCTTTAGTCTCACATTCAGCCCTTCAGGCAAATCTAGCTATCTACCTAGTACTGTAGCAACAGCAAGTCAGTTTTCAAACAGGGTTGTTTGAGAATGAATAACATTTCAATTGCATTTTTTTTAATTTATAATTTAGTACAATAATACCAAGGTTACCTAAACCTACCGTGCAAAAAAAAAACATTGTCAACAGCTAGTTAGGATACTGACTTTTTGATGTGGTGATGAAGAATTAGCCTCAATATTTTAGCATTAAATCATGTTTGTAGTCATTGTGTCATTCTTGTTTTAGCACCAATAAGATGGAAACATTAAAAAGGCAGCTAGAGTTTTAAACTAACTTCCAGAATCAATGTTTATTTATCTAGCTAGACACAGCTGATAAAATCAACAGTTGTCGCCTGCTTTTGTTTACTGTGTGAAAACAAACATCTGCTGTTTTATAAAAATACTATGAATCTTAAGTGTTAATCTGCCGTCATTATCAGTGTAAAATACTGTGCATGTGCCATGCTAGCGTGGAACGCTTGACAGGCATAGCAACAAGTGAGATGGAGCTTAGGTTTATTACCTGAAACAAAGAATTGTTGTGTTACCTTGAGCTTAGAATGAGTCCTTCATATCTACATAGGAGCGGGTCCTCTTCACGGAGTCCGCCATGTTGCTCCGCCATGTTTCTACAGTAGCCCAGAATGGACAAACCAAACACCAGCTATAGAGAGCCTTTTGTGTTTTTATGTTACCTAAAGGCAACCGTAGTTCTCCGAAACGCTTGTGAAACTGCTGTAACATGAGCTGCAGAGTGTAAAACTGTGGTACTGCCAGCCGCCGCCTGACTTCCATTGCTCCTAATGGAGTGTTATTATGGTATGGATGGCCTCTAAACGAACGTTACCATGATGTTGCACTTGGTTGGTCACATTACTGCAGTCTTGGAAAGGAAGCAGTGAGCGGAGGGTTACTCAGTTGGTTGCAATCTGCAACCACACCACTAGGTGCTGTCAAATCCTACACGCTGTACCTTTAAGACCCTTCTATGGTCAAGTTCCATTGGATTCTGTATCACTCTTACCATTTTCTGTGTAGAGGATGTGTTTATGTAGTGAAACATCTCCCCCTCAGTCCTTCCCGCTCCTCTCCCTCTCTCACCAATGTTGGTCTTTAATCACATTTACATTTTTCAACACAAGTTTTGAGTGCATTTGAGCATCAGTCATTAACAGAATCATTATTTCATCCTCATCCTTGAAGCAACATCACAGCATAGTCTTTCTTATCTTAATATATGCGCTTACATTATTATCTTATTATATGCTGCATGTCACATGAACCCCTAAATGATCAATCACTGAACACTTTGAAGAAGATACCAATTCCCCAGTTTCTGATCTTTCAAAGTTCACCCAAACAGCGCCATGTGCTGTATAATGTATCTATTTTTAAGCTGATTGTTCAGCGGGATGCATATTTTAGCACAATCCCACGAGCTTAGAGAAAAGTGTGGCAATATCACTGAAACAACTGTGTGTCATTGCCTACAGCAAACAACAGAGAATGATATTTCTAATTTTTGGTATTTTTGTGGTGCAGCAATTATGTGATTTGCCTAAGACAGGTTTAGTGGTACCAGGCGAACAGTCTGTACTGATTAAAACTGAAATTATTCAGCACACAGTCACCTTTGTCTTTTATGCCCTGTTTGTAACATGTGGGTGTAGCTCATCCTGCATTCATGTTAGAATAGCTGGAACAACTTGGTGTCTCAAAGCAACAGTTCAAAATCAAATTCAATCATTTATTTCTGTGCATTTAGTTTATGATCCTCCTTATGTTTTTCCACACTTGACGCACATCCATTTGACTGAACGAAGCAATTTATACAAAGTACACATACAGTCTCACTTACAAAATTATCCTTTTTCATAGTTTATGACAGACAGATATCATCAAACCAATTATAGAAAATCATGTCAGTTAAAAATAGTAAAAACGCAACTTAGTGAATGGCACCTTAAGGCCCCGCCAAAGTGGCAAATGTGGATGAAAAACATCTTAAAGACAAAATCAATAACTTTTTTGACCTTGTGTATTCCATAAACTGTATATAAAGATGGACGACGTGTCTCCACTTCCTCCCACTGTGCAGAAGTGAAGCCAAAATGTCCCAGATAGGGGCGTTGCCATCTTGGGATGTTGACGTAATTTGGAGCCAGAGTCTGCACAGTTGTGATCGGGCGGTGGGGCCACGGTATCGAGGTCGACCGCCCGAACCAATCGTGAGCCGAGCACGGCTGCAGCTTGTCAGTGAGAGAGACTCACAGCTACCAATCATGACGTCTCAACCCCTTTTTATAGCATCAAATAACTAACTAAAACCAAACTTATCAGAAACATTTGAACATACAGTACATCAGTGGATAACAACTACATAAAATGGCAGAAACCATCTCTGGGAAAAGTTTATTTGGCGTGTATTTTGACTTTTTAGTCTGGCCCATATCCCATCTGCTAACATGGAGGGGGCGGGCTTTATGTCCTATACTGCAGCCAGCCACCAGGGGGCGATCCAGATGTTTTGGTTTCACCTTCGGGGAGCTATTATGTCATCCAACTTTATATACAGTCTGTGGTGTATTCACATAGTCAACTGAAGAGTTCATAGAGGTTGAGTTATTGCTGTGCTTACAAACATGAATGTTCTCTGATGTTGTTAAATGTTTGCTTACACCAGTAATATCTTGCAGTTGTTTTATTATGTTGGTCTGTGTATTAAAAGACCTGCCAATCAATTTGGGAGTGATAGAAAGTTGCTTACATTTGGGTTAGAGATTGTACCTTTAGCAATACAGCTGTTATTGTAATAACTGTAAGAGAACTTTCTAATAGTTATACCAGCTAGCTGACATCAGTTTATCCATCCACGTAGCAGCCACATATTCAGGTCAGGTTTCTGGTGGCAGCCAGGTAAACTTTGCTGCCAATTTGTCCTTTCCCCGAGCAACTTCTCTGCAGCTACACTTAGGGGATCCCCAGGTGCTTTCATGCCAGCTGGGAGATGTAATCCCTTTAGTGTGCCCTTGCTCTACCCCGAGGTCTCCTCCCATTCAGACACGCCTAGAACACTTCCAAAGGGAGTTGGCTGAGCACACGGCAGTGCACCACTACCAAGTTTGCACATGGAAAACGTATTTTAACTGGTGGCATCCAGGATGTGTTTTGAACTGAACGTTGCATGAAATGAATGACAGCGAGCGGGTGTGGGCAGTCAGCATCAGTCATAGTGATAATACGAAGAAAAGTGGCATCTCATAAAGGTTAGATTGCAACATGAGCAATGTGAGCTCCGTGAAGAGGTCATAGCTGTCAGGTGTGCAGCTTAGAAAAATGAAATAGGGTTTTCATACCAATGCTCTCCTCAAATAAATTGAAGATTAGTGTCTCAGCAATAGACAGCATTTATTAAATTATTAACATGTCATCTTCCTGCTGAAACGATGTTGCCTTAGTATGTTTTCTTTGCGTATTGTGATATATTATCACTTTTAGCCTGCCAATAATAGTGGCCTCTATAGGAATATGTTGGGTTTGGTCCTGTTTTTTGCCTCAACAGTTGGGTCAGCATTGCTTCTGCTGTAGTTAAAGCCAAGAGAAGACTGAAACACACACTCCTAAAATATCGATGGCTAACATACACAGGCATACAATACGATAGCTGCAGCAGCGTAACATAATTATGATTGGCCCAGTAAATTTTTTTTCTTTGGCCTTCGCCTCAAACACAAGCGCACACATACACACACACACACACACACACACACACACACACACACACACACACACACACACACACACACACACACACAACCTCTCCAGACAGTCTCAAAGCAGACAATTGCTACGCCACCATAGAGAGGCTCACCATGCAACTCCCATATGTACTGCAAACCAGCCTGAGATCAGCACCATGGACGGTAGCCGAAGCACAAATTTATCAACACTAATTTAACAACTTCCCCTGGACTCAGCGGCCCAATAGTAATCACAGACACAGATTACAGTAGGTGCACATTTTCCAAAACATATGAGATGTAACAATTACAGTGCTATAGATTTAAATCCCAGATCCCACTCCATATTAACAATAAGAAACCAGTACTCACCCATTATAAGTTTATCCTACAAGTTTTGTGCTCCGCAAATCCATTAACAACACTGCTAAAGAACCGTGTCCTTTTTTTATTGGAATGTCCTGGCTGTGAGCGACGCATCGTGACGTGGCACACTGTTTTGAGCTGAACTTTTGTCAGATGTCAGCTGTTTCTATATATTCCTATAGCACTCACCTTGAAATCCCCTTAATGGACCAGGAAGTTATCTAAACGATACCTCCTCATTTTACTACAACAACCCAAATAAGGTGTCAGCTGGCTGGAGATCATCTGAAAGTTTCCTACTGCTGTTGGCTTTATTGCATGTAATTTCCAGTAAATGTCACAATATTAAATATGTGTTTTCTGTTTATAAAAGAACAAACAAAAGAAGATAAGTGGTTACGTCTCCGGTCTGATCTCGAGCGCACAGCTGATAGGTGACCACCTTGGTTTGTTTACTCGATGTAACAGAAGTACATATAACAGATTCAGTGTGGAGGAAGGTGATTTTTTTGGGCCCCGGTGTGCCGCACCAATTGCACCGTCGATATATGCGCCACTGGATAGCCGCCAGTATTAGGGGAGCAACCATGTTTACTTTAAAGCAAATATCCACAAGACAAGTACCTCCTGACTTCAAATTTCGTAAATTAAACAAAATGAAAATTGTTCTTCAGTTTTCTGTGTCCAGTGTGTGGGTGGTGTTAACTGGACAAGGGCCATGTACCATTGTTTACCTTTAATCATTTTCTCATTCTGGCCAATTTTTAAAGCCCATGCATTTGCGTCCTGGGTATTTATTTGAAATTATACTATTTTGACAGGTGTGTGCATTAGTTCCACCAGAAATAATGAATATTTGGCTCTTTTTCACACGGGCCTCTGGCTAGGTTGCACATTAGTTTAGTTTGTATGCTCTGTGCCTGTAAAAGAATACATTAAGTGACCATTTTATCATGCCAGGAGGTTAGTTTTCCTGATTGAAGCCACTAACTGAAATGAAAAATTAAAGACCACTTATAACAAAAAAAAAACACATATTCAGGTAGATGAATGGCTCACAAATAAATGACATAAATAGCTAAATACAGTAAAGAAAGACTGAAACTAAAGTGTGATTGTTGCTCCTCTGTTACATGTGTGCCGTAAGCCCTGCATGGTGATTAAATCCACAACCTGATGTGACAAGACCACCGCAGAGCTGCTCTGACTCTGTGGAAACACTTTCAATTTTTGTATGTAAAATTGATATGGCACCCAGGTAGCAGGAGCAATCGTCTCAGTTCCTGTTTACGTTTTGGCACAGTCAGAAATAGATATGAAATCACCTCAGCCATGCTGTTGTTGCCTAACACTGTGCCTGTAGTCAGCCCTTTTCTAAACTTGATTATTTTGTCCAGGAGTAGAGATGCCAGAATCAGACCAGACATGGCAGAGATACAGCAGGCTAAGATGTTTTGCATGTGTGCTCGGCACGACAGTTGCCAAGATGTTTTGTTGTGTTCTCCACCAAAATACAGTATTGTTGGACAGAGTGCAGATGCTGCAGTCAGGCCATCTGTGGAGAAGATGCAGCATTTTTGTTGCTCATGGTGATGTGGCCTTTACAAAAATGGTTAAATGTTTATCACAGTTTTTTTTTCATATTTTGACCTGGAAAATAGTTTTGTGCAAACAAACTCCATCTGTCTCTCTTAAAAGGTGCTGTTGACAGAAAACAGCTGTTAAAGTGAAAATATTGTGACAAAACTAACACCAGAAGCTGAAAAATAACAGAGAAGAAACAGAGCACATCCAATTTTCTCAGTGTTTTCCTGTGCCGTGTGTGCATGGCTTGTTAATTACCCCTGCACAATATGCACATCCCTGTCTTCATATTCTGTGATTTTCCAACAGAAGAAGGAGAGCTTAGATAAGAAAAAAGAATCTCCAAACGAATTCTGCTTGAATGTAATAATACGTAATGCTGGATGATTCCCAGTCTCCGCAGAACTTCTAACAACTTCTGCTTCTAAAACTCAAAACAGGTTGTTAAATGTTAAATGTGAGTGTGAATATTGCAAGCATAATTTGCTAGCCCACGCTCTTTGACACAATGTGCCTTTGTGCAGTTTGCATCGCAGCCCACTTCAGTTTAATGAAGCCACGAAACTCCGAGCATTTTTGTTGTTTTTCTTAAACATCAGGTGATATTGTACCTGGCCTTACCGCAACAGGAGACAGGCTTTTAAAATATCTGTGGCATTAAAGACAGAGAGTGTGTGTGTATTAGTGTCAGTGTGTGTATATAAGCTCACCTGCTGTTTCTGTGCATTAACCTCAATATTCCTCACTGTAATGAAAAGATGTTGCTTCTTGCTTGTCATCAGATTAAATGACTTAAAGACAGGACCTAAAAAAAAATAGCCACTGTATTTAAAGCAGACAGAATTTACACCCGCCTTCTACCAAAGCTCCAATTTTGTTTTTGGACACCAGTCAAAGATAACAGCTGTACACTTTGCAGGTTCGGTGAACTCTACCAGCCCCTGGCAGCCAGTTATTCCTGTGGGAGAGGATCATAATTAGAAATGTTTTGGGTCATCTCGAGATAAGAGCCTGCATTTGGAAGGAAGGAAGGAAGGAAGGCAAGAAAAAAAGAAAGAAAGAAAGAAAGAAAGAAAGATGTTTAGCAAGATAAGATGATGGCAGAGTGCTACACGGTAAGGAACAAAGTGTGTCAGTAAAAATGAAACAAATGTCCACATGTGTACCATTGCCTCAAGTGCTACATTTTCCTTTTTTTTTTTTTACCTCTATGTACCAGCGAGAGATTGTCACTAAATGTAGTTAAGACTGAGATAACCCTGGAGGTATCAAAAATAAAGACAACCCCTCAGGGATGTATTCTTTACTATAGAAAGACAATTAGACAAATGTACAGGCATGCACTGCCCTCATCAGTGTCCATCGTTTCATTGTCCTCTCATGAGAAACTGTGAGCCGTAGGGCACGAGGACCGTTAGCATATAACAATAAGTGTCACTCTTTCTCTGGCTCGTCTTCATCCCCTGTCATTCCCTTGGTATTTTCAACATGGCCTCAGGTGATGCAGTAGAGTGACCCATTAGAAACTCACTTTTTTCACCCAAGCAACAGCTTAACTTGCATGAGTAACTTCTAACGCCCGGGGCAGTGGCCGCTGGTCTGCTTCCTCAATAGCCAGATTCCTATACTGCAGGGGAATGTTGATAGGTCGGTGAAGGATTCGCCAATTATAACAATTAGACTTGTATTCCACTCCATGTTGATGTCAAGAATGGGTTGATATGTCTTGGGAATAGAGAGAGAAAACAAACAAACAAAAAAGCCCTGACAAAACAGGGAGACAAAAGCATAGTTTGAAAAACACTAACCTGGGTGTTTTGAATGACTACAAATTGGTTAGCATACAATTTGAAGCTGCTCCAATCAATATTAACAATGGATCAAATGAAAGATGTGTAATGTGAAAGGTGTTGCTTATAATGACAAACCCTCAAGGAAAGAATTAACACCCGACTCTCTGTTTCCCTCAGACTTTAAAACGCTTCAGAGTTTGTTGTGTCCTATTTCAGAGTTTGTTTGTTACTGTTTTGATTCATTCTCAACTGTTTCATCATCATCATTTTGAGCCACAGCAGACAGGTGTACCTGCTGTACAGTATCTGACCAGCACCAAATGGCAGACAGACAAAGGTAGAGACTAGCTGTTGAATATAGTGGAGAATTTAGCAACTAAAGAGTCAGATATTTTTCTCAGACGTTGGTGGAGACCAAAAACAGAGCTAAAAAGAGAGTGAATATTGGACTTATAGTCACAAGGTGGCCATGGTGTTGCTCCATAACTGCAGGAGGTATAGGCAACTGCTAACAAGTTTGCAATGTAAAGGATAATGTACAGCGAGCCGGTCATTGTTGTGAAAGAAACCCCGACAGGGTGATGCCGCACAACAATGACCCACTAGCTGTATGTTATCCAGCTTATTACACGGCTACTTACTGAAGAAATCAATATGTCGACACAAAAACGGTCCGCCAGAGTCCAACATCAGAACTGCGCCCATAGCAACGGTCTGTTATAGCAACGGTCTGTTATACATAGCAACAGTCGCCGGTTACAGCTAGGCTACAGTTAGGCTACATTTTGGAAAGGAAAAACTAAATGTGTTATTTTCGCCTATGCTAAAATGTGTATTTGAATATTTCTGCATACTGGGGTCCCTGAACAGTCTTGAATTACATAAATTGGGTATCACTGTAAAGATGAGATTCATTTGTGATGATGTTAATCCCCATAGTAGCCATTTCATTATAGTGAGACCATTTTTTGGAAACTTGACCTCACTGTATAAAATAACATGTGGTGACCTCTAGGATAATCACAGCCTCATGAAACTTTACAGCCACAAACTAAAGACCTAGAGCATTCAAAGTATGGATGGCTTCCCTAGGTATATTGAAAATAAGGAGGTTTCTGAGCAGTTTCCAGAACAGGAGTGCTCCCCATCCAATTGCTGAAAAATTAAATTCTTGCAGAAATCTCTTAATGTCAAAAAATGTTTGAAACCAAATCACAGCATGGCTTTTTCACTATTGTTCCTCAAGGTCTTGGTGTCTTAATGTGGTATTTTGGAGGGATTTTGATAATTTATGCATTCTCGATTGGTAAAAAAATGGTAACATTTTGCACCAAATCTGTGTAACAAATGGTATGAACACAAGAACTGCAAGAACTTACACACCATCATACACTTCCATTTTAATGTTCTAAATCCTTATACAAACTTTCAAAATTGAAACAGGCGCCTAACTAAAACACAATTTTTATTACAGATCTATGACTAGAAAAACATGACACACACTTCTATACACCACTTCTATGTGGCATATACTGTTGACCTGCTATCCCCTCTAAAGACCCCCTGGTTCCCTCCTAAAAAAAAGACAAAACTGGGTCTAGGCGGGTCTCTTAGAGTTCAACACAACATGCTTTTTTATGTTTCGATGTGTGTTTGTCTGTGTTGCCTTTTATAGATTTTTTTTTTTGTAGTTTTCCTTGCCAAATACAGTGTATTAACTTGAGTGAGGTCAAGTGCCCAGATGTACAGAACATAATGCACTGAAGCATTTCCTTTGGTGCAGAACCATTACATGGAAAAATACACAGAAAATAGTGTCTGACTAGATCTTTTCCTTGTCCCTATGGTAACAAGAAGCAGGGCAAAGGTCGCTGTGTCTAATAATTACATGATACTCTATTGATCCCCTTATGGAAATTCTCTTTTTGCTTACCCTTCACAGGCAAGTCCGACTTGGTCAGCTGGAGGTGTTCACTCTGGAGGCTGGTAGAGATTCAGTGCTTTGCTCAAGGGCACTTCAGCAGGATGAATGCTTGTCATCGTTTAGGCTCAACCCTCCAGTTAAAGGAAGATGTCCCTCCTCACTTCACCACCTGCTGCCCTGCCCCATGTGCATGTACGTACAGTATATTTCATCTTCAGTCTCTCCAAGGCATCATAAGAGCGTTCTGCCATAACTGGCACGAGCGTAGATAAAAAGAAAGTCTTGAGGACTCTGATCTAATGTTACAATATCAGACAGCAATCAAAGACGCACTTCAAGGATGCAGTTTGAGGGTAATAGAATATACCGTCTCCTCCCACAGGCATATAGTGTGCTACTGAAGTGATCCTTGGAATGGCTTGGGGATATTATCCTATCAGGTTCAGTATCTGCATTCAAAATTATGTCTACAGATTGGACATTTTGATTTGTGGTAAACACACTTTGTTTAACTCATCACAGATGGTAAAAACCGTGACAGAGGTTACTCTATCTCAGTATTGACTCTCATCATTTATCCCAACAACATACTGGGCCCCTTCACTCAGCACTTGAGTGTATCCTCAATGCCAGTGTAACCATCTGTACTAATTTCTTAGAGTAATCCAAAAGATTATATTTTGAGCCCCACTCTGTACTCATGTTAGTCCATGAGTGCAGTCACCAAATGTCCACTCTCTATGCTTATACACCTCTTGCTGCCTCTCCATCACAGAGTCACGAAATAGAGTGTCTGCCACTAATGGTTTTACTCATTGAGAGATAATACTGTGGCAGCGGGGTGTGGTTTTTGTATCCGTCTAAGTAGACGACATCAGCGGAGGCACAGTGCTGCAGTCACAGCTGCAGGTAAATTGGTAATTAGTAATCTTGTCTATTTATCTCCCCTGCAGTGAGGCTGGAGTCTCTGTCCCAGTGATTACAGTATATGTACGCCGGCAGCATGCTCCCTCAGCCTCAAGTCTTGAGCTGTTGTCTAGCAAAAATGGCAAAAGCCTCAGTTCTGTTGTTTATATTTGATCAAATCGCCGGTGTATGTAAACTATTCCTGTGTGTGCGTGCTCTCGCGACTCCTGAAGACATCAGACCCCGTTACTAGTTACTGAAGGTGCATCTCATCTCATTTCACGTCAATTCGCTCCCCTGTCCTCCATTGGGTCCACCATCATTAATGTGACATCTCAATTCCCTTAATTCTGCTCGTAGGAGCGTAGAGAGTAGAGGCTTAAGTAGAGAAAAAAGGATCATCCTTGGTGGAAACCTTTATCAGATAGACGTAGTGGAAAGGTATTCATGATTGCATAGAGTATAAGTGATCTGATATAGCACACTGCACTGAAAGTGCATCACCACAACACTGCTGTTATGTCCACCTGAGTTGTCTGTTCAAGCTGCTGGTTGGGGTGTCATGCCAAGTTTTGGAAGTAGGAGTAAGTACAGAATCATAAAACCAACCATCACAATCTTCTGCTGTTTCTTTTTCTGCCAGATGGCTTCTTCTTTCTTTATCACTCATTTCATATTTCAAAGTGCTTCTTGGCTCATTGTCAGGGAGACGAGGAGAGTTCATCCCCTTAGTTCTATCCCTATAGGAAGAAAGATACCATAGAACACAGTATTTTCACCTCACAATACTTCCCGGTTGAAATAAGCAATTTTAACACGGTCCCGCACCATTTTATATGATAAATTGATTCTTTTTTTTTTTGGACTTTGTTTTAAAAGCTCTATTATCACTGCATGCTGTATTATTGAGCTCTTCCAACAAAAGCTATTGTGCTCAAACTTCAATAAAACAAGCCTACTGGATATGTTCATTGATGAACAAGTGGCTTCTGGTGTAAAAATGCATATTTTAACTGCCTGGGCATGCAAAATACAATTACAAATTCAATTGGGGTTTGAGTAATCTGTACAGACTCTAAGCATCTCGAGATAACTTCTGTTATGATTTGACGTTATAAGAAATTGAATTGAATTTAATTAAATTAAATGCAGGTTTATTGTGCATGTGCTTCCCAACAGTACATGTGTAGTTTATGATGCAGAAAAATAAATAAAATGAATAAAATAAATTGCAAACTTAAATAACATTTTGAAAATAAAATACACTGTTTTACTTCCCCCTTTTATAAATACCAATACACAACTGGAGGACATCACTATCAATAAAAAAAAAAAAACGTACTAACAGGAAAATGTGCACCCAAACTCTTTGGACAGTAACTCAAACTGTCTGTGCAAAGTCCAAGGCAACTAAAGATGCTGCAGAGCAGTTAAAAAGCTGACAGTTGTTCAGCAGCCCAACCGTCATCAGTAAGTGGCATTGCTTCAGATGATGCTGAAGTAGGGATATGAGATATGGATAAAAGCTTCCACCACAGTATACGTAACTTTATATTGTGAACAATATATGATGAAATAAAATGCATTTACTGAAAAATGGAAAATCACTGTTTTGTTTTGCTAATCCAGTAAAAAAAATATCTGACAGATCAAGGTACTTTACAATGCAACCCTGTCTCCTGAAAATTCTGTTTATATACAACTAATTTGCAACAGCAAATATGTTTTGAAGCAGATGTAATGCAGGCTGGATTACATTTTCTATTAATTAAGGTGTCTGGCAAGTCGCAAAAATGTTCTTACCACTTTGGTGCGGTACATAAATGTAGCCCCTTATTCACTCAAAAAAAGCATTGCCTCTGAACACCTAGTATTTCAAATGGGCTTTTCAAATTATGTTGCCATATGACATTGTCACTACCACTCCATCTTCCTCCTATTGAAGTGCTACTGAGATGCTTTAGAGGTTATGAAACCACACCATTCATTGTGGCTTTTAATCACAGCAAGATCATAAGATGCTCACACTGTTCTTCCATTTAAATTACTTAAGCAAGCCCAGTCGCTTCTTTACATGTGTGTCACCCATCAAGCAACATGAACCCAAGATGATTAAACCCAAAGAAACAATCCAGAAGAATTAAATCTCTCATTTGCATGAAAGTGTGAAGAACATCCCTTTTCCAAATTGCCCCTGAGAGAGGGGTTAGTTTGATGAAAAAGGATCAGCCTTTGATTACAATCCCTTCAAGATCCATTAGACACTAAACATAATCACTTCCTTTCATTCCCCTACCCCCATATATTGATGTCTACACGCGCCTCCCCCCCAGGTGTCACTCTCAGGGGTAACCTAAGCAACTCCTCCCATTGCCCGGCCGATTCCGTCCTCAGTGGCCTCACACTAAAGCAGGGATTGCTGAAGCAATCCATAAGAGATTAAAGAGGATCACCAATTTGTGTGGAAAGTCACATTTTACACAGTTTAAAAGGGGTCGATGAAGAGGCTGAATGTTGAATGATTTCAATTCAGATGGTTTCTCACATCCTCTTTGTAGGTGAGGTTAATCACAAACACAGAACTTTCCTTTACCAGTTTAATAACAGGAAAATGTGCCTGGTCTGACCTATACAAGAACCGCAGAGAATAACCAGGTGATATTTATGTGCATTCAACAATATTTGTATTTTTAAAGCCATTGAATATCATTTAACTGACCATGAACAGAGAACATAGACTATGTGCTCGATATAAACAACTTTCCTCCGTCCATCTTGACCTGTGAACGCGGCTCACACTGTGGATGCTGAGCGTGCTCTGTTTTGTCCTGACAGAGCCTATAGCCTACACCCCCTCGGCCGCTTTTCTCCCCCTTAACACTTATTGTCTGTGATTCTATAACTAGGAATATGTGTTTCTTTAATGCACTTAAACACTGTTTTCCCAGTCACAGTCCCTGACATTCAAACAAAAAAAGCTCCCAGGTTTACTGCCATCACTCCTGTCCTCCATTAGAAGAGTAATAATCCATGTGGGAACAAATGACAGTTCTTCAACAGTCCAAGTTGACTAAATTATCTTTTAATTTCCTAAAGCATTGTGTTTTTGATTTATTTTTTTTTATCTCAGGTCCGATTCACACAGTATAGGCTGCAGCACTGGTCATGTCAGCAGACTCCTTAGTCGTCACACTTGGCTGTAGAGCTCACCCACATAAACTGAGCTCATGAATGAACATACAGGATGCAGTGCAGAGAGTTTTATTTGTTTCAACAGTCTTTCAAAGCAGCTAACTTTACCAACATCTTAATGCATTAATACACATTCTCCCAATGATCTGTTTCTGAATTATAGTCCTTGGTTCTGTACAATAATACCACATATCCTTTGTACCTTTCGAAGTTGCTTGTCTCATTAGAGGATACTTTGGAATCCCCTCTGTGTTTTCTAGCCTAAAATGCACTAAGATGCCTTTCCGGGAAGTTTATTGGAGTTAGCCTGTTATCCCAATCAAAAATCAATGCATGTTATTTTGGGACCATTGTCCATGCCGAAAATAGTCAAGAGGCATGCAATGCCAAACAGCTTGCTGAACCAAATGCCTCCGATCGATAGGTTAGTGAATTATGCATGGCATCCTGGTACAGTACAACTCCAATCTCTTGTGCCTCTGATGCCCGTCTTGATGTGACATTTCATTAATATGAGCACAGATGTGTGTGTATTTCAGCATATTTGTGATCTCTATCCATGGACATTGTCATAATCTTTAACTCTCTAGAGCTTTAAGTGTTCCTACACACCTCATGACATGTGACATCACTTCCTAACAAGGGACTGTTAAAGAAACATGGACAAGCAGACAACCGTCCACACATACGCACTCCAACCACACATGAATTTATTACACAGTGGTCCTTCAAGACTGTCAAGACCTGTCAAGGGAGAGCAAAACTACATGAATGTGGCACTGGCTTGTTATCGCAACAATCTCTCAACAGCCTTCATTTCAAACAACGACACATGGTGATGCCTTTTATAATTAAAACTCAAGTGGCTATATTTAATTTATTTATTCAGGCACGGCTGTTTCTTCCTTTCCACTTTCATGCTTGTTCAAATTGATTTAACTTTTGAAATTGTCACTACAAAATAGGTTAGTTCCCGCAATTACAAAAGTTCTAATTAAAAGCGGAATGCAAATATATTCATAATTGTTTTTTGCTGTCTTATCTGTTTCATGGCTGGTGTTACTTTAAAGCAGGCAGGGGGAAAATTACCCTGAGAATTGAGAATTGAGAGAGAGAGAGAGAGAGAGAGAGAGAGAGAGAGGACAGCGGGGCGAAAGGAGGGGGAAAAGGGAAGGAAAGAGCCCTTCAGTGTGATCTAATTAGCTGTCTCTGACAGATGACACTGTATTCTGACAAGTTCTCTGCCACAGCATCAATTAACTGACCGGAACAATCTTCACCAGAGCTCCAGCGCCCCCCATCACACACACACACGCACACACACAGAACGATATGAGAGAGGTCATTCTGAGACCAGTTTAACACTGCTCTCAGTTTGGCAACACTATATGCCACAATATGGATGATGATTCACTTATTCACAACCCCTGACATTTTGATCAAATGAGGCAGATGCTATAAGAAGCAGATGGGCTGCGGAGTTGGAGAAAAGGCTGAAATTTAAAACGAAATAAAAAGCACACACAAAATTATGCATTCATGTTTGTGCTGGTGCTGCTTGTGTAAGTTCATACTTATAAATTTATACTTACACAAGCAGGCATGGACACCTGACCGTCTGTTCACTACATTTTATTTAAAATGTTTTATTAAAAGGTAATGTAAATATAAGGCAATTTACTAAAAAAAAAAAAAATCCAAATTTTCCTTTTTATTTGTATCATTGTCCTCCATAATATTGAAGTTAATACAGCTCAATTGTTTGTTTTTTTTCAGCTGAAGTGAAAAAAAATAAATTTCACTGACCATTTTGGATTCACAATTTTTTTCAAATAAATGTTTTTTTTATTATTTCATTTGCACCATACTTAACCTTTATCGCTCAATTTCCTTTCCCTCTTTTTCATTCATGTTCTACATCATCTTACTTCCCCCTCCTTGTTGGAGCATGCACAGGTTCAATGACTCATTTCACTGATTACAGTCATAAATTCAATACACCATTGCCCTAGAAACCTGATTCGCACCTCTCACTCCTCCCTCCCTCACTGAAACATATGTACAGTAATAAACTAACGCGCTAATATAATCAAGTAAGGAATGTTCTAAACAGTCGGGCATGCAGAACTGAAGGGGGGATAATCTCACAAACAAGGATATTGCCTGTTGTACAAGGTTAAGCGCTGTCTTCTTAGTTAACCTGAATAGCAAATGTGTCTTAGTGTTTCATTGAAAAGGCTAAAAATAATTGAATGATCTAATGAAATAATACATACAAATTTTGACTACAGATTGGTTACCCAATTTTTCAGCCAAGGTCTACATATGAATTATAAGTAATAAATGTTTGATATTCATGCAGATGAATAGATAGTTTGCTAGTTGGCTAATGAGGTAAGGAGGTACAGTAGATCCCTATGCACTTAGCTACAATAGCTAATTCAGGGGCCTACTGTGTTATTTTTAATTTTTTTTTGTATTCAGATAAGTCTTTGAAAAATTATGTCAAAAATTATGTAACTGAAAAACCTTCGGATGTTTACACTGCCTTCCCCAATATACGTTTAGACACGTTTATACAGTATATATATATATATACATACCCGTTTCCAAATGTTCACAACAGAGGTGGCGAGTGCAAACTTAGTGTGATCCGTTTGACAGAACAACAAGAGTTTCAGATACATTTTGTAAATAATGTAATAATCAGCTGATGCTTTCTGTAAAGGAAAAGAGTCTGGAGACTGTGAGAAGCAATTTTCAACCAGTTTTGTTCATTTGCATAAAACACCCACCAGCTGGTTGAAAATCAGCAGAGTTCCCCTTTTAGGTGGTAAACCTTTCTGTTGGCACTACAAACAAAATAAATAAATAAAATAATAATATTAATAATGATAATAATAATAAACGTCAATTCGCCCAACATGGTGGTGCAATAATTGCTGTCTGTAGCTTTGCTGTAAGCTTATGGTGTTTGGGTTGACTCTCAGTTCTTGACATTCTTCTTTACAGCCCAGCTAGATTGAGCCAATAAACAAGGCTTTGTCTCTCTTTGTACTGTTGGTCTGAAACTGTTTTTCTAAAGGTCACAGTCAGCGAGTCCTGATGGAAGAGCTGGAAGAGCTGGAGGAACTGGGGTTGTGAAGCTTCAGGCATGAACACCTACAAGGTCTTTGGTAATTCTACAATCCTGTAGAATATTTCTTCCACAATGATGAATTTTTGTCGTGCTATTTTCTCAACTGTTTTATCTCCTGATAACTTTCCTTTCATGTGTACGGGCTTGGTAGGGAGCCTGGCTCTCAGAGCCCTACTGCTGGGCTTCCTATACTGACTGAATGGAGCTTTAAAAGGTCTTTTATTTGAAATCCTATGTTAAAAGTGAAATACGGCACCCTCAGAGACCACATTATGGTTTGGGTGCTGGGTTTTTAATGGTTTTAACACCCAATGGAGGGATGAGTGATCCATTGCCACTATAAAGAGCCTCCCCTGCAGGTAAACCAGTTTCCAAGGACCTAGAACACAGCAACACACTAGTTTTAGGGCAGAGTAGTTTCATTTTGCACAGGTTTTGGTACAAACTGATTTAGCATTCCTCAAAATCTCCGAAGAGCATAGATAGTTCGTTTGTACTAGGATATCTTTGAGTAATTTCTGTCTATGTCTCAGGGAACACATACCAGCAATGGACACTAAATGTCCCAGAAACTTGCTGCCAAAAACTGTACTTTTGTTTACATTCATGGCAGGACCCTGTTAGTTCGCTGTCTCTACAGCTCAGATAATACACTTCATCAGCATTACAAGGCATCAGAGCTCGGTTTCTGTTGGGAGAGGTTGCTTTTCTTTTGGGATCTGGAAAAAAAGTGGGTGAGTGGTGCATAAATCTGCATAGGGAATAATGTTTTTTCCTTTCTTTTCCCTTTTTTGGCAAGTTGATTAGAAAAACATGACGCCGCTTGATTTCCGTTGGGGATTTCAGCCGTATCTGGTACAGATGTTTCCATCATCTGTGGTAAATGACACTCCCATAGATTCAGTGGATGATTTGTAAAATTGTACCAAAGGTTGATGAGGGGCAGGGCGAGGGTGTAGGGAGGGTGACTGAGAAATAACTGAGAAATAAAAACATCCAATATAAGGGCAGGAAAATAACTAGCTTTTCAGACACTGTTCATTGATTCAACTTCAACATCTTGTATCCTCTAGTTTAGTTGTGTGATGGAATATTTGGATTAATGGATTAGCAGTGTTTGTTGAAAGCGTACAACATATTTTAAGCTTCATTATGAATTAATGAAATTATAGACATCAATCAGAGTGATTTACACTCCTGATAATATCATTGTATCTGATGTCTATAACTTCAGAATAGCTGAAGCTGACAGTACAGCTCATTTAAAGAAATCATGAAATCTTTTGACGTATAATATTACTTTTTTTGTGTGAAATATTTCGACATCCTATTAGATGACTTTTTTTCATGTAATTTTTCATGAAGTTACATGAAAAAAAGTGTGACTTTTTTTCATGACATTTTTTGGATATACTAAACTTTGACTTTTTTCCATGAAATTTTTCGACATACTTTACTATGAATTTTTTTATATATACAATTTTCAACTTAGTATACTATGAACTTTTCATGAATTTTTTCAACATACTATACAATGACTTTTTTTGGTGAATTTTTTCAACATACTATACAATGACTTTTTTTGGTGATATTTTTCAACATACTATACTATGAACTTTTTTGGTGAAATTTTTCGACTTCCTATACTATGACTTTTTTCATGAAAATTTTCAATATACTATACGATGAAGTTTTCCGTGAAATCTTTCGAAATACTAACTTTTTTTCCATGAATTTTTGAATACACTTTACTATAACGTTTTTCATGAAATTTTTTGACATACTATACTATAACTTTTTTTGGTGACATTTTTCAACGCACTATACTATGACTTTTTTGTGAAAATTTTCAACAAACTATTCTATTTTTTTTTGTAGAAATTTTTCGGATGCTATACTATGACTTTTTTCCATGACATCTTTCAACATACTATACTATGACTTTTTTTGGTCAAATCTTTCGACATACTGTACTACGGCTTTTTTCATGAAATTTTCGACATACTATACAGTGACTTTTTTTGGTGAATTTTTTTTGACATACTATATATTGACTTTTTTCAAGAAATTTATCAATTTACTATACTATGACTTTTTTTCATAATTTTTTTTGACATACTCTACTGTGACTTTTTTGTAGAAGTTTTTCAATATATTATACTATGACATTTTTTGGTGAAATTTTTCGACATGTTATGCTATGACTTTTTCATGAAACTTTTCGACATACTATACTTTGACTTTTTTTCATGAAACTTTTCGACATACTATACTTTGACTTTTTTCATGAAACTTTTCGACATACTATACTTTGACTTTTTTCATGAAATTTTTTGACATACTATACTTCCTATTCCTCTGTTTTCCCTGCCCTGTTGTCTCCTGTGTGTTTTTTTCCCCTGTCTGTCTTGTCTGTCTGTGTGTAAGGGGGTGTGGTCCTCCTTCTCCTCCTCCTGAGCGGTTGCTGCTGGCGCAGCGGACACCAATCATCCTATCATGACAACCACCTGCAGTATATCTACTGCGGTCTTCCTGCCAGTCATCGCCAGATCGTTCCGTCGCACACAGTGGTAGTAGACGTTTTCAGGCTCAGTTACCTCCTGTAGATTTTTGGACTTTGCATTTGTTCTTTTTGAGATTTTGACTTACCTTGTGTTTTCCTCTGCTCAGGTTGCCTACCTGTCAGCTGCCACCGCTTCCTGCAACTTACCTGCCTGCTCACTCTCCGACGCCATTCCTTCTCCTTGGATCAAGTGGAATCAACTAACATCTGGAGGATCCCTGGAAGCCCCTGCCCCGAGCCCTCTCGATTCTTTAACTCCTCATAGACTCTAGTACTGTCACGTCAGACTCCCAGGACCCCTGCCCTGTCCATAGTACATAAATAAATATAAAATAAATATTTTTGTTATTCCTTTAAACTCTTGTTGTGTTCTTTATTTGAGTCCACGTTTTGTTACCCAGTACATAACAGACTTTTTTTCATGAAAGTTTTCAACATACTGTAATTGGACTGTTTTCATGAAATTTTTCGACCTACTATGATATGACTTTTTTGGTGAAGGTTTTCGACAAAGTACTCTATTTCTTTTTTTTGGAGCACTTTTTTGAAATGCTATACTATGACTTTTTTTCATGAAATTTTCTGACATACTATACAATTACTTTTTTTGGTGAAATTTTTCGACAAACTATTCTATTTCTTTTTCTGGAGAAATTTTTCGAAAAGCTATATTATGACTTTTTTTCAGTCAAATTTTTGACGTACTTTAACATTCATTTTTTTCATGAAATTTTTCAACATACTGTAATTGGACTTTTTTCATGAAATTTTTCGACCTACTATAATATGACTTTTTTGTGAAAGTTTTTGACAAACTATTCTATTTCCTTTTTTGGAGAAATTTTTCGAAAAGCTATACTATGACTTTTTTCCATGAATTTTTTTGGCATACTATACTATGACTTTTCGATGAACTTTTTCGAGATACTATAATTTTTCTTTTGTACTATACTACAACTTTTTTTCTATGAACATTTTTGATATACTTTGCCATGACTTCTTTTCATGCCATTTTTTGACATACTATACTATAATGTTTTCCGTGAAATTTTTCGACATACTATACTTGTTTTCCATGAAATGTTTTAATACACTTTACTATAACGTTTTTGAATACATTTTTTAACATACTATGCAAAGCCTTTTTTCCATGCAATTTTTTGTCATTTTATACTATGAATTTTTCATGAAAATCTTCGACATACTATTCTATGACTATTTTTTCATGACCTTTTTCGCCATACTATATGATTCTTTTTCCACGTAATTTTTCAATATACTAAACCATGACTTTATTCATGAAAATTTTCGACGTACTATGACCTTTTTTTCTGGCAAAATTTTTTGACAAACTATACTAAAACTTTGTTATAGAAATTTTTAACATATTAAACTATGACTTTTTTCATGACATTTTTGAATTTACTATGTTATGAGTTTTTATGACAATTTTCATCATACTATACTGTGAGTTTCTTTTTTTCAATGTTTTGAAAGAATTTGTTTTTGGCCATATTGCCTTTATTCAATTGTAAAATAGGAGAGAGAGGGTATGACATGCAGCAAAGGGCTACAGGTTTAATTGGAACCCAACAACATACACTAATATAACTTTTTCAACATTTTATACTATGATTTTTTTTTAACATACGATTCTATTACATTTTATGACATTTTCCAAAAAACTATAATTTTACTTATTTTTGACATACTAAATTATACTACGACGTTTTCCATTACATTTTTCAACATACTCTGCTATGAGTTTTTTTCATAGATTTTTTCAACATACTATAATACTACTTTTTTCATTAAATTTTTCGTCAAGTTATAAAAAAAGTAATTTTACAGTATTTTGAAAAAAGTTTAAAACAGTAAAAGAATAGTATATAAAAAAGTCATAGTATAGTATGTAAAAAAAGTCACACTATAGTATGACGCAAAAAAGTCATAGTATAGTATTTAAAAAAAGTTTTAAAAAAAACATATTATGTCAAGTCTACAAAAGTCATAGTATGTCAAAAAAGTTTTTAAAAAGTCACAGTATAGTATGCTGAAAAGAGTAAAAAAAAATCATAGCATAAAAATTCATAAAAAAGCCATAGTATAGTGTGTCAAAAAATGTAAAAAAAAATAGTATGGTATTTCTAAAAAGTCATAGCATCATATGTGAAAAAAGTAAAAAAAAATCATAGTATTGGAAGGCAAAAAAATCATACTATAGTATATCAAAAAATTCATAAACATCAGAATAGTATGTGGAAAAATTCAAAATAGTCCATGTATAGTATGTTGAAATGTCAAATGTTGAAGTATGGTTTGTCGAAAACAGTCAGAGGAAAGTCATAGTACAGTATGTTGAAAAAAGTAACTAAAAATTCATAGCAAAGTATTCCAAAAATAGTAAATAGAAATACATAGTATAGTAAATATGTTGAAAAAAAATCCCAAAAGATTTGTTTTCATAAAAAAAAATCATAAAAGCCATAGAATAGTATGTCAAATAATCATAAAAAAATGATATATATATGTATATTATTATTTCATTTTTATTTTTTTTTACCACTTGTTTTTTTTTTTTTTTTTTTTCTTCCTCTCTTGTGCACAAGGTGTCTCGGCGCTCGTGCCCCTGGTAGTACACCGGAGCATCAGGGAATGTCGGTGGGGCCCGCGCCCACGGCCGACAAAAGCTCATAGTATAGTATGTCAAAAACAGTAAAACATGTCATATTATAGTTAGTTTGTCAAAAAGGTCATAAAAAGTCATACTATTATATAACAATATAAACAGTAAAAAGGCCATAGCATAAAAAAAGTCATAGTATATGTTGAAAAAAGTAATAGCATAGTATGTCAAAGAAACTTATAAAAAAGTTAAAGTATTTTTTCCCTTTTTGCTTTTGACATGACTGATCAGCTGTTTCCTCCTTGCTCATGAATTAGAATAATTGCATTAATTTGGCTCGGTCTCCGGATAGCATGAAACATGGTCAGTACTAGCTGACTTGAAAGATCAATTAAAACTTACCCAATTGAAACAGATTCCTGAAGGTCTCTCTCCATTTTTCTGTCCTAGACCTCCATTTTTCTCTCGTAGATGGTAAGACGGCCAAGACGACTTGTTGGGTTTCCAGTTCACAACCTGTACTTCTCCTACCGGCAGATTCCAGTCGTGCGTAAAGCGTAGTCTTTACCGCCAACTTCTTACGAAACTACGCTTTCCATAGCCTAGTTTATTCACTCTAAACCAGTTGATTAAAACGCGCCTAATTTGCATTTCTTTTTTGTCACATTTCAAGAGCTCGCTCAAAATTCAGTTCACAATTGAATGGAAACACGACTTCTGTCAGCTTGAACAGAGCTGAATACCACATATACCATACAACATGCACACCAACCTACAAAATAAGTCTCATCTTGTTCTTCAATCAGCATACAGTGATATGGACCAATTCCAATTTGAATCAGGCAAATTATGTGGATTGATGACTTAAAAATTAAAAACAATTTTAAAGCAAGGGAGACACACTGGGACCCGGGAGTTAGATTATCACGCATATGCCTTTAGTGTGGTGATCGCAGTAACTAAACCACTTGTCCAAAGAGATGCTCTGGGAGTCCAATTTAGAGTTCATTAAGCAGCAAACTTGACATTATGCATACAGTATGAATTAATTATCTGTCGTTGACTGTGGCTGCATACTTTTCTGGACTTTTTTAATACAACATTTGTACATTTCCAAATTTAAGATTTAATTTGTCCCTAATGACATGTACCTCCAGTCTAAGTAGGGCATAAATGATAGCATATTTAAGTCTTACAAGATTAATGGAAAGATATTGACAAATGAAAGGGGGAGAAACAGGGAGAGAGATTGAGAGTGATGGCAAATTTTTTCAGGGAGCTCATTAATTTGGACTGATGGAGTCTAACTGCAGGCTACAAGAGGAGGAAAACTAAATATTCCTTACAATTTGAGACATGCTTTGAGTTTTTATACTCTTGCTTGCAAATATGTGGCTGAGAAAGCAGAGAGGAACTCACTTTTGTCTCACTTTGTTATTACTCTTTCTGTGACTCACCTTATCCACATTCTATCCTTTTATTTATATGTCTTACCTTTCGATCCCTCTGTTCCTCATCTGTCTATTTCTTCACATCTCCTCCTTCTCCTTCCTTCACTCAGTAATGAGTCATTGAACGTGCCCTGACTGTGGAGTGCCCTCCATCTGTAAAAGTGGCATTTTCTGGGAAAGAGGTAAAAAGATGGCTGCCACAAGAGGTTGGTTGTAGAGCTTTCTTTCCAATCAGAGAAAAGAGATCTGGAGATCAGGCAAAACTGACAAAGCAGTAAGATGATGATGAAAAACATTCACTGAAGAAAAGCTGTCCTCCCTCTTTTGTTACTCGTTTGTATTCCCTCCTCTTTGTCACTTTGGAATAAATACAATAAAAATGCAAAAAAAAAAGAGATAAAAATGAATAAAATATATTCTTAATGACAAACATGTTCGACATGAAAAAAATAATTGATGTCGGTTGGTTGATTTCACAACACTAAAATGAAAATGGTGTCAACCTTTATTTTACCAATTCAATTCACCCTCGCTGTGCGATTATTTTTCCAATTACTGTCATGTAGAATTGTTTGTGACAGTTTCCCTCTCTGTATACCTTAGTTATCACTGGCTGACTATTGTGTAGTCCAGCTTCAATACCAGCTGTCACATTTAACAGCCTTTTGGGGTATGAGCAGTTCAGCATTCAACAATGTGAAAAACATTATCCTTTGTGGAAATGTGTTTTTTATGTTCCACGTGAAGAGCAAATGATGCATTGTGTTGTTTGGTTGTGCCCAGTCATGTGCCAGTGGTCATTTAGATTTTTCCTCTTCTTAACTTTTCCCCCCCATTCCCCTCTCTTCTTCTTACTACTTGTAACTGCTTCACTGACTTGTCTGTTGCGTCTTCACCCTATGCACTCAAGTGCATGTCTCATTATTTCACCACACATCTCTAAAAATGGATGTTTTAAGGTCATCCAGCATGGGATGAAAATGACGGCAGACTGGGTTGATTACTCTGGTGCTTCACTGCTTTCATGCAGCAAATAGTGTATTTGTTGAGTTCTGTATGATAAATGACATTTTCTTCGATCTCGCTGTCTATTTTCTTGCCCACCATCAATCCCATTTATCTTTCCGTCCTTATTCATCCCCTGCCTTCACAAACCCCCAATTGTTGGAAAAATTCGTGGAAATGATTCAATTACTGGCCATAGTTGTTAAAGCAATGAAACCGCCACAGTCAAAAGTGTCTGTCTGAATCAGGATGAAGGCTGTGAAGATGCAAACAGGGCTTATATAGATACCGTTCTAAAGCTCAGCCTCTGCACAGGCCATGAGATAAGTCATAAGATCACAGCGCTAAATGCCTGCCAGAGGTACTAATTTGCTTTCTGAACCATATTACCAAATATGTTATGTAAATATGCTAAAATATCTAACTGTGCAGTATTACTACAAATGTAATTGCATAGAGAAAAGTTTGTGGATTTAGTTGGCAAAGTTTCCCAAGGTTGCATCAATTATTTTTATCTCTTTATTTTGTATGTAGTTAACATTTAAATGTTAAATTTAGTGAATTTAGTGCAATTTGGAGAATAATTCAAGTTAAGTTAAAAAACAAACAAACAAACAAAAAAAAAGATTTGTTCTGAAATTTTGACCTGGTGATGGTGCTAGAAAAAAATGAAATGAATCACCAATGTTATTACAATTAATCCTGAGGGGGACAGTTTGCACACATGTCAACTACATGGGGATGCTAGAGGAAAAGTCAAGGGATTACTTAAATCAGCAGGGATTATCCTCTGGGGAAGAATGTCTTCACAAATGATATGAATCCATCCAGTAGTTTCTGACATATGTCAGTCTGGACCAAAGAGGTGACCGACTGACGGCATTGTAATAAATGTAATATGCTCTTACATGCAAATGTGGGGGTTCTATATATTAATATTTGAAGTGCTATATAGTTGTGCTTTTTGTCTCTGTACCTCATAGACACAAGACTGCACTCTCCTCCCACCTCACTAGTCCTCGAATTAGGAAACTGTCTACTGCCTCAAAAATGGATGAGAGGAGATGATGACCATTGTTGAAGCCTGTCCAAACTTCACCCGCTGGTACGCTATTTTCCTTACTCAGTGTGTTCAACCTGTTCCAACCCTTATCCAGATTGTGCTTGCACCTCTGGTTTCCAAAACTGCATTAATAAGTAGCTCACAATCATGTTCAAATACACTGAATTGGCATTTGCACATGAAAAATAGTCTTGCTTATTAATTTAGAAAAGGTGAGACATTTAGATCCTTGTGCAATGTTCATGAAATCAAACTGTAGCCTTTTTTTGTAGACTCTTTCTATTCCTTCCTGTCTACCTTCCACATATTTGACTCAGTCTATTGGTGCTCTTTTCTAGGATGAAATAAAAATAACGTAACATAAACGAGCAGCAATTCATAATATTGTGCATCATTGAACATTTAGTGAGGTAGAGCTGTTTTTGAACCAACCATTTTTCTGTTAATTCCAGATTAGTGCATTTTTACTCACACCACCAATATGCTGGTAGTCTAATTAGCGTTTCTGGATAAATGAATTGAAATTGTTTCCTAAGGGTTGTATGAATGGGAGGGATTTCTTATTGCTTGAGCTGTTATGGGTTACGAGTATGATTTATAATATGCCTTTTATTTTCATAATTGCACCTCCACTCCATGAATGCAGTCATAATAATGACCAAGCCTTTCCTTAGTGATGTACTTAGAGCTCATTTTCCACTTGTGTGTCCCACACCCCTTTCTTGAATTTTTTACAGTTTCTCATTTACTGTGTTATTCTTTTTTTTTTTTTTTTTTAAGGGCATGCTGTGAAGCAGTTTGTTTTGCCATATCCTTTAGTGTCAACAGTCATTATGAGTGTCTCATTCATAGTCTCTCAGTCTCAGTCCTTTTCCTCCATCTTACTCTTGTCAAAGCCCGAGAGTAGCAGGATTGGACCAAAACGCAGATGAACTGATGAGGAGGCAGCAGGAAGAGTTCAGTGATTTATTGTACAAATTAACTTGCATGTAGGCGACAGGAAAAGCCAAAGACCGGTAACAGGCAAAGAAACCAGAAACACTGGAAAACCTCGACACTAGAAACGAGGGCTGGAACCATTGATAACAAAGAACAATGTGTGATGTGTGGTATAGCTCCATTGTTTTGTTATACCGCTGTATTGTATGATCTCTGAATAAGCATAACAGTGTTCATGACAACTTCTATATTTATAATTAATTCAATTCACAACGTGGCATAATGTGACAAGAATGTACGGATGTGATACATTTTTATTCAACACACACACACACACACACACACACACACACACACACACACACACACATATATATATATATCTGTATGACAACGTGAAATACAACCAATTACTGCAAGATAATGTTGTTGTTGATATAATCATTTGTGCTGTTTGCACTTAAACATCTTGTCATGATTATAATTTATTATCTAGATAATATCAAGGTGAAATGTCATTACTGAATGTAGTAAGAACGTGCTCACAGGTACTTTATTCTATCATTTCAATTTTCATGACTTTGTCAATCAATTTGTTCCCAATGACTTCATATCATTGTTTTCACCCATTTCTGCTATATGCAGTTTTTATAAAATGGAACAATTTATTAAGTTTATGTTTGTCATGGGTCCTAATTTAAAGTATCACACACTATCAGGGGGGTAGGGGCACCCTGTCAGTCATGTTGAAGGAGACAGACACGGATGCAGCAGACACTTAACTGTTACTTTTCTAAACTAATAATAATTTGATTTTTTTTTCAGATGACAATAACACAAACGAATAATGTACTAATATCTAATAAGGTTGTTTATTACAGTAGTTTATATGTTGGTAGGATGAAGGTTTAGTGTCTTCATTTTGCTCTACTTAAATGCCACTCACACCAGCTTTTGTCTCATCTTAGGCTTGCTATATCATACCTGTGAAACTCACAGAAGTGTTTGGCCAAAAAAAAAAAAGCTGTGTACAGACTTGTGAAAGATAGTTGTCTATCAGTTGGCTGGAAAATGTGTGAAGCAGAACAAAGACATTATTTCCTGTGGTTAAATGCCATGCTTCACAGCCACTTTATGTGCCAAGCCCGTTTTTTAAAGCAGATCTTAAGGCTATGTCTCTTCTTTACTGTCAAGGACTACTTTGGCTGGCTTTTTGAAGCCTTTCAAAAACAGCAAGCGGTAGAGCCACACCAAGGTCAACGCAGCTGCATCCAGTTGAACCCATTAGCCTGGTTAACTAGCTTCAGTGTTCAGGGCCTACAGGCAAACTGACTGACTTATATCTACTTGCAATACATAAGCACTAAGATTGTTGACTGGATATATAATGTTAATTCAGAGGTTGGGGAACATGTTCAATGAAAATTAAACCAAATTTAGTTAACTATTAACACCTAATTCAGCGAATTCACTGAAGAGAGGGCATGCTTTCCATAGACCACATACTGTATGTGATCAATACAAGTTGAAGCCATCAATACTGTTGTAGCAAAATGCATTTTTGTTTCTTCTAAATTGTGTGCATATTTTTTTCTGTAATATCCTAATATTTTCACCAGAAGTGTGTTCTTGTTATGCCACTGCAAATGGGAATTATTGTAAAGAAACTGCACATAATACATTACAGATAACCCTAACTCTTCATAAAAGTCAATGGTATCTCATGGTTTCTTACAAATATCATGCTTATATGCAACATGTTGAGTCCTGCATGAGTTTCCTCCTGCAGTCCAGATTGCAGGTTAGTTTAAATTGTCTGTAGGTGTGAGTGCATTTGTCTCTATGTATGTGTTAGTCTTGTGATAGACTGTTGACCTGTCCAGGGTGTAAACCATCCATTGCATGCTGGGATTGGCTTCAACCCCCCCATAACCTTGAACAGGATAAGCGGTTTAGAAAATTAATGGTTGGATAGTTTGCAAAGTCATTGCAGGCGAAACAATCCATAGGAACTGAAATTATATTATGCTTTTCCCTGGCATGAATTCGAGACAAAGACATACTGCCCAGGGTTATTACTTTATCTTAAACCAACCCAGACGGTAGAGCTGAGCTGAGCCAATGTAGGGTGATGTCTGGAAATATTGTCCACTGATTCCACAAGTTGTCATGTTAGCCTGCTTATCTCTTGTTTACAAGGTTCACTCTCCCTCAGCTTTGTCCCTCGTAATTTTCTGTAACCACTTAAACCCCATTGATCCGCTGGTGGGCTAGTCATTACAAATTCATGTTGTGCAGTCAGACATTGTTCAGACCCACTGAACATTTACATTCTACTGAAGATCCCAAAGCTTCCA